>CAUYQG010017625.1:0-15319 GCA_963574415.1 Tarsius wallacei
ATATTCCTATATATTCTTAACTATTCCTAATACTAGTATACATCTCTTATCTTACTATTTTATTCTTTATATTCTAATCTCTAACTTTATCAAACTACTTATTTAGTCCTATAATATTTCAAACTACTTATTGTCTCAGTCAGTTGCTTTCCACCAGCTCTCAGCTGGGGGCCTGTTGTTTATGAGAAAAAGGCCGGCTCAGTAGGGGGCCCACTGTTCACAAAAGAGAGGCCGACTCAGCAGGAGGCCTGTTGTTTATGAAAAGTTGACTTGTTTCTCTCAGCCTCCTGTTATTACTGTAAATCACCATTACACTCCCTAAGGGGCACTTCCTTTTTGCTGCAATCTCACCATAACTATGCCTATGTATAACTTTGCTGTCAAATGCCATCATTTAGTTGTGCAACTACTGCCTCAATTAAAGTTGGAACATTTTTCAGCTTATGCATGCAATCCTTCAAAGTTAGGGAAGGTCTGTCAAACAGGATCCATGGGGCTTTCGCTTCTGGCAAGGCCGCATTTGACTGGAGCCTTTCTCACACCCGGCGTTTTTCCTGTCCTCAAGTCCCTTTTACCTTACTTTTCTTAGGGATTGCAGCTTCCAGCATCACTGTCCCAGAAGGACTATTTCTAAAATTAGAGTAGGACTCTAAACTACTAAAAGGAGTAGTTACTAGATAAATAATCAGATTAAAAATAATGTTCTAATGTATGCATTTTCTCTGCATACAGCAAAAATTTCAGATACAAAAATTTAATTCCTTTAGCCTCCTTTAACTTCAGAGCTGAGAAATAAGCAGTCTTTCAATAGAATATTAAAAATGCAATATTGATTTTTGGCTAAGTAACTTGATCATTTAGACACATTCATCAATGCAGTTTTCAGAGTGAATTGAATAACTGGTGATCAGTGGTTTGTATGTATATTCTGTCAATGGTCAAGACACACAGCAAGATTGTAGACAGAAAGAGTGTTAAGAAATCTGAAAGCAGTTCGGTATCTCTAGGATACTGTGTTATCATTGAACCAACAAATGAAATAATTAAGATGAAAAGGATAGGATAGATGTCCAGGATTTTACCTTAGGGAAGATAGATTAAAATTCTAATACCTCAAAGATTTTTAGGAGAGGCATTAGCAGAAACCCAAGCAGAAACTAGTTTATTTTTGTAGTTGACAAATGATAATTGTACCAAACAAATACTTTGTGATGGCTAAAAGAGGTAGAATATTCAGTAACTAGATCCTTGCCACTGAACTTGTGGTCCACTGATAAGCAAAATTGGCATCACTTGAGAATTTGTTGAAAATGCAGACTCTCAAGCCCCAACCTTGAACTACTAAATTAGAATCTTCTTAACAAAGTGTGTATATACCTTAAAATTTGTGAGGTACTTCTTTGGACCTTCTACAATTTTAAAATTTGTATTCTCCCAAAGTCAGACCAAAGCAACTACTAACTGATGTGCGAGATTTCTGTGTTTTTTGTTTGCTGGTTTTTGTTTTGTTTTGTTTTGTTTTAGCCTTGAGGACACCTTTTTCCAGAAAAGGTATTTTCTCCATCTCATTTTGACCATCTCTGAAAGTCAGAGACCAGCAAACAAGGTAATGCCCCAACTGATAGCTGCTTCACTGCTTCCATGCCTGGCAGGTTTTCTACTCTGAGGTTTACATTCAGAAGTTTCCTTTGGGAGAAGAAAAAAGCTGCCAACTCCGTCACTCTTCACCTTAAGTGCTTTTATGTTAAATCTTTGTCCCTAAGAACCTCCACCACAGCACATTGCAAATCTTTAAGGAAATAAGTAGTTATGCTCCATGAAGGGGATAAGAGAGGGTCCTTTCCTCTTGTAAAAAAATCTGTGAGTCAATCATAGAAGCTTTTATTTTTCTTGCCAAAAATGCCATTTTGTTTCCAGGTTTAAGAAAATGCGTTCCCCTCTATAATGCAAACTATAACAGATTTGTTTTTGTTGAATTTCAAAGCAACATGATCCTTTTTCTAGCACCCCTCTAAATGTGTAATACACTTATATTTTTGTCATTATTTGATTGTTACTAACCTGACACTAGAAAGCAGTATTTTTTATTTCTCTGTATTGCCTCTGCTAACCATAATGACTAACCCACAGTAAGTATTTATTAGTATTTGCTGATTAAGCGAACAAAGGAATATGAGACTTTAAAAGATTAAATAATTGCTTAAAATCACACAGGCAAGAGATGTTTCTAACTATAAATTCTAAGCTCTTTCTTCTACACCAATGTTTTTTTCCAACCTGGCTGTATCCCAAACCAATTAAATCAGGATATCTGGTGATGGAACCCTTCTTTGGTTTCATTAAAGTGCTCCGTATTCTAATATGAAGCTAGGGCTGAGAGTCACTGTATGCTTTCTTCTCTCTTCTATTATAATCACATAAAATATTTCAGAATAATGAAGAAGAGCAGCAGTTAAAGGAGTCAAGATAAAATTGTCAATTGGCAGGAAAACAAATAAAAAATTTTCAACCTAAAGTAATGGAATCTTGAGAGGAACTTGCTATCTGCTTTTAACGAGTTAAAATATTTTGTTTCATAAGTGGAATTTTGCACTCTCAGGCAGCAAAACTCAGTCCCAATTTCAAGAAAGTCATTTGTGGCTCAAGATGAAATAATAAACGTCTTAGAACTTGAACGCTGAAAATAAATTGAGCCAGCTTTGGAGGTGATAAGGAGTATGTTAATGGAGGTGTTTGAGTAAAGCTTAGGGGGTATGCTGGTGAGGTCCAAACTCTGAATTAGTCGGTTAGTTATGAAACATCTACATGGGGCTTTGGAATTCTCTATGTTTCAGAATATCACTAGGTTTTATGAAAAAAAAAAGTCAATAAATAATAATAATACTAAAAACAATGGTAGTCGATATTTGTTCATTGTGGGCCAAATACTGCATTAATTTATATCATAGTATTACCTCTGATAAGTTTCACAACAACTTGATAAGTATAATTAACAAAACCATTTTAAAGAAAAGAACCCACAGACATAGAGACATTAGTAACCCTGCACAAAGCTATTAACTAGGAATTATTTAAACAGGGATCAAACTCAAGAAGTCAGATGTTTACATCTGAATTCTAGCTCATTTGGTTTCAATTACCCCTACAGATCATTAGTATTTATCAAACACATAGACTTAATTTGTCCATTTGGAGATACGATAGTGAAGTCATTAGGAAAGGAAAGGTAAATATTGCAATGATGTTTCAAATTACTTTGAAGTAAGTAAAAAAAATACCACTCTGATACTAAGTTAAAGCTGTTACATCTAGGTAGGGGAATATGGGTATACATTGTACTAGCGTTTAAACTTTTCTGTGTATTTATTTTTTTCACAATAGAAAGAAAGAAACGAAAACAAAAAAGATTACATTTAATTCTTCTCAAAAACAGAGTTTGACTTCCAGTGATGTCCTAGTCATCTTAAAACTATAGCATAATGCATTACTCATGTGTTATGAAGAATGAGGAATGCATTATGCTCAGGTAAACACACCTACTATGCTAGAAATGCTTGTGTCAACGCACGTATTACATTCCCAGTTATAGAAAAGTATAGCACATACAACCATGTGTAGTATATAATATGTGATATAATAATAAACAACTTATTGGTTTATATACAAAAAAAACTGAGACATTGAAACCATATAGTTTTAACAGGAAAAGATACAACTCTGTTTTGTTGGCTTAAGGTATTAAAGGCATGGACTTGATCTCAATCTATTGAATAATTGAAGAATCATCTAAGGACCAGCTTTCAAAACTTCAACTCAGAAATTGTAATAAAAAATGTTTTATATTTTTCTAAATGACAATGTCAAAATATAAGGACAACAAAATACTTTTTTGTATAGATCTTTCTATATTTTTCTATTATTTGATTTGTTCCAAGCCCACCATTAAGTTGGTTTAGACACTGTCTTAAACATGCTTAAGAATTTATCTCTCTATATATCCTCATAAAAGGGTAGTCTTAGAAATGTATTATCAAACGGTCATTTCCAGAAATGATGTCTTCCATGTGTAAACTATAAGAAGTTTGAATACCTTGGGTTTCTGGTTGGGAAAAAAAATTGGCATTTTCTTGAATAATTTTGTTAACATTAGTTAGCATTAGTAGCTTATACTTAGAATCTGAATTTACTCTTCTCTAAAATGGAGAAAAAGGACCAACCTAAACAGATTAAATGATGCTTAAATTTTAAAATGTGTCTAAAGTGCCTGGTTCACAACAAATGTTAAGTAGGTTCGATTTGCTTTTTTTCCCCCTCTTTTACTCTGTTAAGTTCTATGGTGCAGTTGTGAAGATAAAGTGAACTTATAAATTTCCAAATGCTATAATAACTATATTAGTTATAATCATTTTAGTAGTTTAGTTGTTTGTCACTGTTAAGTTGCTCTTATATTTTGATTTTCCAGAAATAAATTTAAAAGTGAATTTCCTCTGTTGAAGGCACTATAGAAATATTAGCAATAAACAAATTAAACTTCATAAAGTCATATACACACATAAGCTTTCCCAGGGAGACAAAAAAGTAGAAAGTATTAAAGAATATTGCTATAATAATTGCTGCATGCATCCTGTTTGGATGTGTTCTTGTCTTCCTGAATATTTCTAGTACCAAGAAGCAAAAGAGGTCACTATTAAGATTAAAGGAAGTCTTCTCAGCTCGTTAGTCCTAACTGTATATAAGTTCCCTGCTGCTATTGCCTACATAGGACACATATTTCCACCAGTATCAGGACAATTGCCCTGTTTATCTCCTATTCAAACTTGATAAAGAATGTTCTCTTTCAATTATTTTTCTACATAAATATCTGCTTCTATGTACATTGTTTTGATTCAATTAGAATTTTTTACTATCATAATGAACTATTTATGTTTGTATTTTTCTTTGCTAGAAATGCATGTCCCAAAAGGATGCATGCAAGTTTGGTGTAAAACTTAGGCCCATAGCTTATAATATAAAACATCTTCAGAAAAAAGCAATGTAAGTATATTTTCTTAAATAAGTCATGCTCGCAATCACCTAGTAGTGACAAAGAGACAGAGGAACTATGTTAGAGAAAGCATATTTATATTATGAAGTTTTAATAAGTAGGGTAAAGTATAAGCTGTGAAAAATTATGTCTCATATAGGAGGAGTACATTAACAAAGTTGTTAATAAAATAAATATTGACTTCTTAGCTACTTTTATATATATTATCAAGAAAAGACTGACTACAAACAGATTTTACCCCAATATTTTATACTGGCAGAAAGAGTGGTCTTAAATTATACAGGGAGTAGGAGTGAATTCTAATATAATTAATTGGATGAAACTAAGATATCATTGTAAATTTAAAAATAGCATGGTGGATTTGTCCTTCTGTATATAACTTTACCAAACATTACTTTACTCAGTCAGTCAGAGGGTACAGCTTATAGAACCAGAGTGTATTTCCTTTACCCAAAAAGAGAAAATAGTGACACATTTTCTGTTACAATGATTACTCTGCGTTGGCCTCAGGAAAAGGTGGGAGTTTTCTTCTACAACTTTGGAAATTATATTGTAAAAATGGACAAGTTCTGCTGAGTGTCTACTTTATATTTTTCAACTATTCAGACTCCCATAGTAACATAAGAGCAGTTTACAGATCGGTTGATTTGTTAGGCCAGAGGAGCTGGCTTTCTTCACAACAGCTATTCAAATATATCAAAACTTTAAAGCTGCAACTAAGAAGAGAAGCAACCTTGTTGCTTCTGGTTCCACAATATTCAGTTTAAAACAGATAAAGAGCATCTTCAGAAATCCTCAAGATATTTAGGTACAGTTTTCAGTCACCTAAGATTGTTTGATCAGTTTCTCCTATGCACAGAATTTAAATTGTTGATTCCATTTCTCCCTGCTGCTCTTTCAAAGGTAGCTGTTAGAACAGCACTTGGTGGTTGTTGCTGAAACTGATATTTTGTTTGTTTGTTTTTGCTTTTTTCTTCCCAAAACAGTGGTATATTAAAAAGGACAGTTCATTTTTGGTCAGGCAAAACTGAAACCCAGTTTTACTACTAATTGTGACTTAGGACAAGCTCCTTAGACTTTCTAATTCTCAAATTTCTCATAAAACTAATGAAATAAAATCTATCTTACAATACTAGCGGTAAAAAGGTTGTCATAGCACCTGACACTTAGCATGTGCTTTGTTATGATTCCCTAGGTAAATGAAATGCAGACCACTAAAGATGTACCAGGGAATCCATGAATATTTAATATTTTGAAGCATAAAGGGATGACCAACAATATGACTATACATTTTTCAAATTAATAAAAAAAATTCCAGATCTTCAAAATGTCCATTGATATCTCAGATAATTACAGTACAATTTGGAGCAATACATTTGCATAAAAAGTAGCATGTATGTAGAACCCTTGGAATTATATTGACTTTATGAAGAATTTCGGAAACTTCTCTGTTCAAACTTTTCTGAAACAACCTTATTCTTTGTCCCACTTTTTTCCCTTCAGAGCGTTCTTATATCAAGCAAGTAAAAGACAATTTATCCAGAATCATTCTAGCATGTCACAGTTCTATTTGATGTTGTGGTGAATAAAAATACAGCACACAAATCCCAGCACTGTTTCTGGTCAGGGTTTTGGGTCCACAGTTCAAATGACACTTCAGCATTTTCCTTAATGTCCAAAGTAATTTGGCAAACAGAATTTGAAGAAAAGAACATTTTTGCTTCTGCTTTGCAAAGCCCATATGCTCCATAAATATTATTTAGCATCTCCATGGTGCATTCTGTGTGCACTCTGCTTTATAATCATTGCTATGGCCATTAGCATAAAAACGCTTTTCTCCAGCCTTTTTTTCCATGCTTTGGCTTTGAAATTTTATCCTTATTCATAGTTTGAGAACTTTGCAAACAAATAAGATGCTGTGCAGAATACTTTAGGCAGCTTCAATCCCGGTGCTAATCTGCACTTTGTAGTTAGAACCTAAAGTTAAGCAAGCTTATGGCCAAAGACTGGAGTAAAAATAATATTATACTATGGAACATAAGAATGAAAACATTTAATAAGTGCATTAACTATAAGATTATTATTTATTTTACTCTCAAAAAATAAAAGAATTAAGGCAGATCACGGAAAATAATCTTGTCTGTCCTGTATGTGGTCATACATGTATTATTTATATGTATACATATACATATATATGCATATATATACACCTATATACAATATATTAGTTTTAATATATATTTCTAGTGTATGTATCTAATTTGGTGTATATTTACGATATATAGTATATTTATACACGTATGCATATACCGGTTATGTTTCTTTCATACATTTTGTATATTTTATTAAAACATTTAGAAATATGTGAAGAAAATGACAAAATAAAGACAGAGATAGGATTCAGATGGAGAAATGTGTACATAAAGTCTTCTGTAGTTTATAAACTACATATATCTATGTAGGATAAATGGTTGTTGGAAGAACAAGACAGTTGGGACAGTCTGCCTCAAAGTCATAGTGCCCATAGAAGTAAACCAAGTCAATTGCCCACCATGGATTTTTCTGATTCTGAGACTTGAGTAATATTCCCTTGTAAATTATCAAAAAGATCATTGATACAGAGGAGGCAGAGAATAATAAATGTATCATAAATTTTGACCACTGAGATAACACACAAAACACATAACTACTGATGTGTGTGATGCTATTTCTGATATGAGCCTCTTGAGCAAATTAAGAAAAGATAAAAAGTTTAAAGTCATATATTTGACTTTGTAGAATATTATTGCTATATAACGAAGTGGACTGTTTATTAATATAGATTTCTTAATTCACGTAACACATTTTTCTAAAGATTTGAGCAAGAATCGAACTATAGTAAAATATATTCCATAATTTTAAAACTAAAGTTTTTTTCAAAAATCTCTTAACTGTGTTGTTTGGTAAACAGAATTTCTTAATTTTAATGAAGGAAGGAAAGAGAAAAGGAAAACCAACTCAGTTACAGGAAGAAAGACAAAATTGTTATATCATCAAAAATGATAACCAAGGCCAGGCACAGTGGCTTACACCTGTAATCCCAACATTTTGGGAAGCTGAGGTAGGAGAATCGCTTGAGTCCAGGAGTTCAGGACCAGCCTGGGCAACATAGTGAGACTGCATCTCTATTTTTAAAAATACAAAAATTAGCTGGATGTGGGGGAGGGGTGTGCCTGTAGACCCAGCTGTTTGGGAGGCAGAAGTAGAAGGATCACTTGAGCCCAGGGGATTAAGTCTGAAGTGAGCCATGATCACTCTACCATACTCCAACCTGGGCTACAGTGAGGTACTACTGGTAAAAACAAACAAACAAACAAACAAAAAAGACCAAATAATCTGTAAATCTGTCAACATTGTCAACATCATCAGTTGTCAGGAAATACAAACTAAAACAGCCATCAGATATAACTCAATGCCCATCAGAATGGCAAAAAGCAACATAAAGCAGCATTTAACATACTGGCTCCAAACTAGAAACAATTTACATCTATCGACAATATATTGGCTAAATGTATAGTGGCATGTTCATTCAGTGAAACTTTAAATGGCAAAAAAATTCACAAACAAAACAGCATGAATGTTTCTCATAAACATAATATTAAGCAAAAAAAAGTTCGTCATAAAAAAAGCACAGTGCATAATTTCATTTATATAACATTTAAAAACAGACATCCCAGATCTATGGAGGTAAAAGACAGAATAGTGATTCCCTTTTTGTGGTGAATGGGGAGTAATAACTTGGAGGAAACACGAGGAGGGTTTCGAAGGTGTTGGTTTATGTTTAGTTTATGCTGTGCTCATTGTAAAACTTCACCAGGCTGCACACATATTGTGTGTGCATTTTTCAGTAATCCAAGAAGGACTCCAAGACACTGAAAAATAAAAAGGCTTTTTATATAAAATCATCCACAATAAGTTTGTTAATAAAGTGAAAGTAAAACATGAAGAATAAAGTCTCAGAAATGTGTGCATCCTTATTGTGTGGTGCAGTTTCTTGGTTCCTTTGATAGCTGTCCTTCATAACCACCTCTCTTCTTTTACATTGTTTGTTATTTCTGATTAGCTTGGGAATGTATCTTGGAAAAGGAAGGAGGAAGTAAGACAGACACATGATGTTGTTAGAGTTCTGTGTGCCTTAGAAAGTTAGCATCAACACAAGGCTGATCTTTCCCATGTTCTGTACTAGTCTTTCTACCAAGATCTGTCTTCAGGGTGCTGAGCAGTTATCACTCAGTCCACACCCATAGGCAAGTCTGCCCTCCAGGGCGTTGTCTCAAAACCCAACTCAATTTCTACCCTCCTCAAGATTGTGGAAAGAGTGGACCCTAAAGCCAATTGTATTATCTGTAGAAAATTTGTGGATGGAGTTCAGGAACAGAAATTGGTTTGTTTGTTGGTGAAAATGAGAAATAATATTTTTACTGATCTAAGACTACTTGTTTCTACCAATTTCACAGTATCTCAGAAAAACTAGTAGTAAGCATACAGAATTAAGAATAAAACAGAGAGAAATAAAGATGAAAGATCATGTTACTTTGAGAGCTAGAGAAAAGTACCTTCCTCTGAAACACTTTCTTCTCCTAGGTTCATTTGAAGCCAAACTACACTTGTATCTTATTACCAATTGGTTCATCATTGTCACTTACTGCAGCTTCTCCATGTATCTGTCACTTGCAAAAGCATTCAAAAAGCCCATACCTTTAGTTTAATATATATATAATAATTTTTATATATAGTTTGTATCTCTATATTTTTATATGTTGCTTCAATTCACTACTGAGGTTTGGACATTTGATCTATTCATGCAAATTTACTTTTTAAAATTTATACTTTCTTGATACTGTTCTTAATGTAATGTAGCAATATAATTTCTCACCTTTGTCAGAGTAGCCACAAAATAAAATCTGTTTTACGAGAAAGTGAGTTTATTTAAAGCCAAAAAAAATTTTATTGGATCTTTTTTCCCCAGCATTTAGTAGTTCCTGACTGACATTTTTTAAAAAAATGCTTCAAAAACTGTTGAGTAGGTGACTAAATGATCCTGGCATGCAGACAACATGCCTGACTTTGGAAAGCATGAGAACTTTATGCAAGGCATGATGGTGACAATGTGCATTGTAAGGGAAGAATACGAAGGAAGGCCTTAGGGATATGATGATGCTTTGAAGTAATCTTAACAAGAATGAAGTGGAGACAGATTTAATGATTTTCTTCTTCCAAAATCTCGTTCATTTCCATAACCTAAAATACATCAATTTTAAAAGTTTCTTTGTTGTCCAAATAGTGATCAACTTTCCTTTTACCTTGCTGGAATAAAAGAACAAAATATGGCCATTAAAAGAGACTGTTTGGAAATTTATACTTGAAAAACAAATGTCCTCTGTTATTTCTGCTTATGCTCCAGAATGCCTAATTTGAAGGCTCATGATTTGCTGAGGCAATGCAGCAGACTGAGCCGTGCATAGCAGCTGCATGTTTATGTCTAATCCACAGTCAGAAAGAGGTATCCATAAAATATGAAAATCTGATTATCAAAGCTCTAAAATGAGCAATACAGTGTAAGCAGCATCCAATTGGCTGTGCTGGACTGACCATGGGCCCCGAATCCCAAAAACTGTGCAAGATACACTTAATTTAAATGTAAATTTCCATAAGAGTACTGGAAATTAATTGACTTAAAACTATAAACAATTTCTATTATTCCACTTCTATTAAACACTATTTCAGATAGCTCTCATTTGCTCTTCAAGAGTTATTGACTAAAACCAACTTAAGTCCAATGTTTGGGAGAAAGTGAGTTTCTGGAATAACCAACTTATGTGTAAATCTCATATTGTTACCAACTCTCAATGATGTCTTCTGACCTTATATTAGAGTCTTTTCCCTGCCTGGTGCTGTTTATGCCACAGAAGGAAATCAGACTAGGCAAAGAACAGAACTTTATCCATTGGTTAAAGAATAAAGAAGGGAAACTCCTTTCCAGGGGTAAAATGAAGGGGGATTTTAAGAGCTCTTGGGGCAGGTAGGTGGATACTTGGGTGGGGATTCCTAAAAAACAGGGGAGCTCTTCCAGGAGGAGCTGAAGTAAGCTCAGTTTTGTCTTTTGCACCTGGCACATTTGTGCTTAGCAAGGTACATTTCATTCTTGTGGGTGAAGATTTTAGTATGATAATGAGGCAAGAAATAAGATCAAGGTCTACTTTGAGGGAGGAATCCAGGTAAAGCAGAACTCCTGGGCTTAGCTGATCTGTGACTGGTTCATGATTGTTGACATTGGGTTTTTTTCTTGTAAGCAAATCCGCAAGTTTTGGGGATTACTGAGAAAATTTAGGTCGTGCTGTAGTGGCAACATGATTTGATTAAACTCAAATCTTATTACAAGCAGATTACTTTCTAAAAGTTTTCAGGATGTAAGGACTGGGTTTTGAAGACAAAAAGAAGGACTGATGAGAATGGAGCAAAGGTTTGAGCTGCCTTTTCCCCCACTGTACTGATAAGTCCGTTCCACAGAAGGTATATACGGTACAAGGGATGTGAATATGACACGTGGAATTCATGTAGCGATTTTTGTTTTGTATCCTCTGAACATTCCAAAAACATTTGGCCTCAGTATTTGCCCCCCAGTTATGTCTTTTTCTTCTGAAGACATGAATACAGTAATAGATGTCGTAACCCAAAACATGGATTTGTTGACTGATGAAAGACTATTGTTGTGGCTATTTTTATTTTACTATATTTTAGCGCAAGTTTATTTTAGATCATGTTAGTTTATATTAGATCAAGTTTAGAGGTCTTAATGTTGAGTTGTTCAGGGTTTGTGATTTGTGAGGCCAATAGAAAAGAATGCTTTATTATATATCAGAACAGTCCTGAAAATTTCAAGCTCTGAGATATTTAGGAAAAATATTAAACATTAGGTGTTACTTAGAAGACACAAAATTTTTTAAGTAGATGTGGTTGGGTTCAAGTTGACGTACTTTTCCATAGTTCAATATATGGTAATTGTATAACATTTTACAGTTTGTCTTTGAATAGAGAATGGAATGATTTGTTCTTGTGAATGCATTATGATTTTGTAGTCAAGATTTAAATTGTATTCCTATTCAACTCACTAAATGAGACAAGGAACCTTTTAATATTTTGATATCCTGATCTAAACAAAGATACTAATTCATAAAGTTTAAGATGGCAAACAAAATAAAATAAAGTTTTAAAACTCCATGGCATATAGTAAATTATCAATAAATATTTGTTCATTTTTCCATAATTAGTAAACTAATACTTATATAATCTCACCTGTAAACATGAATATCTGTGGTAATATTAGGTAACAGGAGTGAACCATTGTTTATTAAACATTTGCTACACAGAGAAAAGTATACAAATGAGCATTTCTCCTTTGAACCTCACTATATCCTTATGTAATATGTGCAATTTTTGCCTTCAATCTACAGAAGATAAAGAGAAAGAAGTAAAAGATAAACTTATCTGAGGGCAGACAATTTGTCAGGGGTGTAAAGAGTGTTTGACTTTTGCAATCTGACTCTAAAGCTTGTAATATTATACAGAAACCACATTTAGAGGTATAATTATCTGGTTCTAAAAATATAAATTTTAAAAGAGCCTCAAAGTTCTAAGAGGACTGGAATGGATATAACACTTCACAATGCCTACTTTGCATTCTACGTAGCCCATTTTATATTTCACAAATACATAACTTGACTATTATAAAATTCCATTCACCACTCCAGGCTTTTTCATTATCATATATTTCACATATGTATTGTTATACAACACCTTATGTTTTGCTTTAAACTGTCATTTGTGTATTTTAAAAATGTAAGAAGAAGTTATTATGATGCATCCACTTTTTAAAAACATTTTCTGATGTTTTTCTTTCCTTCCTTTCCTTCTATATGAAATCAGTTAGCTTTATCCAAAAGAACACCCTTTAACACTTCTTGTAGTACAGGTCTGCTGGTAGTAAAAGCACTCACTTTTTGCTTGTCTACGTGCATTGTTACAGAATGAATTGTGTCTCCCCAAATTGAGATGCTAAAGTCCTAATCCCTAGTAAATCAGAATGTGAATTTATTTGAAAATAAGATTGTTGCAGATGTAATTAGTTCAGATGAAGTCATTTTGGTATAGGGTGGGTTCATAATTTGGTCTGTGACTGGTGTTCTCGTGAAAAACACCATGTGAAGACACAGACATTGACGCAAAATGAACATCATGTGAAGAAGACAGCAGAGAATGGGCTTATCCTTCTGCATGCCAAGAAACACCAGAGATTGTCAGAAAACCACCAGAGCTAGGTGAGAAGTGAGGAACAGATTTAATCTCATATCTCTCAAAAGCAAGCAATGCTGCACCCAACTTTCTTTCCGATTTCTGGTCTCCAGAACTGTGAGATAATAAATTTCTGATGTTTAGGCCACAAGTTTATGACACTTTGTTAAGGCAGCTCTAGAAAACTCATATGCATGTTTTTATATCATGCTTATGTGTAAGGATATATTCAACGGATGTAGAACTCTAGTGTGGCAGGTTTTTTTGTTTGTTTTTGTTTAACTGTTTAAATAGCTCTTTGGAGCTGTTCATACACTGTTTACTGGTAAAAAAAATTATTGTTATTCTTATTATTTTTCATATATGTAAAGTTTTTTTTTAATCTAAATGCTTTCAAAAATTTTTCTTTATACTTGCTATTCGGTAATTGACCATGACATATCTAGTATGTTGTCCTTGTATTTATCTTTCTTAAAGTTTGCTGAGCATTGTGGATATAAAAGTAGATGCTTTTCAGAAAACATAAAAACATTTCAACTACTATTTTAACAAAATTTTTTGCGGCATTCTCATCTCCTTCTTTAATTCCTGTTACATGTATATCATATTATTTCATATTGCCTCACATGTATCTGAGTCTTCCCATATCATTTTCTCTTCTTTATCATTTTCAAATGGAATAATTTGTTGATATTTTCTTCAAGTTCATTGAATCTTATGCCTTGCCAAATAGGCTGTTAAACCCATACAGTAAATTTGTATCTCTCTTTATGTTGTGGAATTTTCATTTTCTTGTAATTTCTTTTTTTTTTTTATCATTATTGGCATTTATTTAGACCACTTTCATCAAATTTATACTTTAAAAAAAAGGAAAAAGCACTCTCAAGCCAACCACACTTTTTCTTGAATAACCAACAGCACATTTGCTTTTATAAGACTCAAGATAAAATGACATAAAAAATGACTTTTTATTTGAAAAAACAAAACTCTTCTAAATCTGAAGGCTAAGATCTGAAGCTGGAACTGTTTTTCTTTATTTTATTTATTCGAGGGTATACCTGCATATTTGTTTCATAGACATATTGTGCAGAGGTGGTGATTGGGTCTCAGGGGGTCCATTCCCCAGATAGTGAACATTGTGCCCCATAAGTTACTTCTGAGACTTAACCCTCCTCCCTCTTCCCTCCATTATTGTTGTTCCATTGTCTATTATTTCCATCTTTGTGGCCATTTAGCTTCCACATATGAGTAGAACATGCAGTATTTGGTTTTCTGTTTCTGAGTCAGTTTACTTAGGATGATGAGTTCCTGCTCCATCCATGTTGTTGCAAAGGACACGATTTCATTCTTTTTTACAGCTGCGCAGTATTCCATGATATATATATATACATTTTCAGTATCCATTGATCAGTTGACAAACATTTAGGTTGATTCCACATCTTTGCAATTGTGAATTATGCTGCAATGAACACGTGGGTGCAGTTGTCTTTTTTGTATAATGACCTCTTTTCCTTAGATTAGATACCCAGTAGTGGGATTGCTGGATATAATGGCAGATCTACTTTTAGTTCTTTGAGTAACCCTCATACTGCTTTTCATAGAAGTTGTACTAATATACACTCCCATCAACAGTGTATTAGTGTTCCCTTTTCTCTGCATCCATGCCGGCATCTATAGTTTTTTGATTTTTAAATAATGACCATTCTGACAGCTGTAAGGTGGTATCTCATTGTGGTTTTAATTTGCATTTCCATGATTATGAGTGATGTTGAACATTTTTTCATATGAGTGTTGACCATTTGTATTTTTTTTTTTTTTTTGAGTTGGAGTCTCACTCTGTCGCCCAGACTGGAGTGCAGTGGCCGCTCCCGGCCACCGCAGCCTCGACCTGCTGGGTTCCGGCGATCCTTCCGCCTCAGCCTTCCAAGTAGCTGGAACTACAGG
>CAUYQG010017630.1:0-29409 GCA_963574415.1 Tarsius wallacei
TACCACAAGAAAATGACTGACAGTGGTTGGAAACTATGGGGGGAGGGGATAGGGGAAGACATTAATGGTAGTAAATACCTGTCTGGGGATGGGGGGACACTTCTTATCAACAAGGGTGCCTGAACGAGACATATTTGTGTACCTAACCCTTAACTGTACTCCACAATATCACAATAAAAAAATATTGAATATACGAAAAAAAAAAAAAAAAAGAAAATCGGGTAGAATTACCAAAAGGTAAATAATAAAGGCAACTTAATTCAAAGAAAGCAGAAATAAGAACATCCATTAATTCAAATATTTTGTGTGTGTGAATTGATACGATTTAGGACTTTTAAGTGTTCCAAGATCAAGAACTCCAGGGCCCCTATTATTAGACTGTCTCCAACAAGAAAAGGAACACCCTGAAAGAAGATCAATAAGCTCTTCAAAGTGTCCTATATCCAAGTGACCCACATGTAAGAAAGGGAGAGTGAAAGTACTCTGTGATCTATGCAATCTATAGAACCACAGAACAATCAAAACAAGTTGTCCTGTGATCCTGCCTCATAGTGCATGGACTCTATGCAGACTTCCTTCTACCTAGAAGTAAAGTATACAAACTTTATACAAAATTATAAATAAATAAATATATATATATTTACACCATAGATTTATATTGTATATGTATACAGTTTAATTTATATTCACATATACAGCATATGTATAAATACATAGACATTTTTACAAGTATGTGTACATTTTTTTCAGTCTATTAGGTCTAGCTTATATGACACCTCTTTCTAGGATTATTTTGTTTTTCTCAGTTGAAATTATTCTTAGATATTCTACTTCTCAGGAAACACTTAGTGGCAGAGCCAGTGACCGGCAGTTAGTACCCAGCTCTTATAATCATCTTTGTACATGTTTCATTTCCCCCACTAAACTGAACTGCAAAACTCAAGGAAGAGACAGTACAGGGTAGAAAAGTGCACTTGAGGTTCTGAACCAGACAAATAGCAGTGTGATTTTTTTTCTCCACTGAGAATCAAACTTGTGTACTTGACCAAGTTATTTTACCTCTCAGCTGTGTCTGTTCCAAGTGTGGTCCACAATAGCATCTGTGCCACCTGAAGCTTGTTAGAAACATACCTCAGGTCCCACCCACACTTAATGACTCTGAAGCTGCATTTTAATGCAATCACTAGTTAATTTGCATGTAGATTCAATTTTGAGAAGTACTGTTTTCAGGAACTTTCCATTTTCTCACCTATGAAATTCAAGCAAGAGCAGCTAACTTCCAGAAATACTGGGTGGATAAAGCATATGTCAAGTGCCTAGGTTGATACCTGATGCATGGTGTGTGCTTGATAAACAGTAGCTCTTTTGTTTTTATTACTAACATTACCAAAAGTTCTGTTTATTACTGTTAGATAGTTTTATCACTTAAATTCTCTGAACTGTGTCTCTAAAACTGGAATAATTATATATACTGCCATGCTTTGCATCCTTTTTCTAAGGATTAAATCATTTAATATTTGTAAACTATCAAATATAGTGTTTGTTCACTGTCAGTTATTGTCTTCCAACCATCCCTCCTTAAAGGCAGACACCAATTTGAAACCTCTTTGCACAACCACAGTGCCTTTCAGGGAGCAGGTTATTGCCGAATGACACAGAAGTGCATCAGGGGTTTTTTAGATGTCTCTGTGATCCCATTTCTGCAGGTAGACAAAGCAATAACCAAAAGTTAAATTAAATGGAAATGGAGGAAACAATTAGCAAATACCTATGTGCAAATAGCAGCACATGATAAGTTGTCATTGGTGCTGCTTTGGCTCAAATATATCCTCAGTTTCAATCCCTTGCCATCATGGATTGCACCATCCTAAACTAAAAAGTTAGATGCTCATAGAGGTAGAGCTTTGGGGAGGTAATTAGGTCATGGGAGTGGAGCCTCCATGATGAGATTAGTGTTCTCCTAGTGTAGACACAACCAGAAGTCTGCAGTCTGCAACCTGGAAGAGGTACCTCACTAGAGCCTGACCACGCTGACACCGTGATCTCAGAATTCCAGCCTCCAGAATTGTGAGAAATAAATTTCTGTTGTTTATAAACCCCCTCAGTCTATAATATTCTATTATAGCAGCTGAAACTAAGACATTTACCCATTGACACTCCTAGTACGGGAAATACAACAGTTTCATTTGTGGCATTTCAAAACAGCTAAATTTTCTTCCAACGTTTTAAGAAAAGCATTTTGTGCTATACTTGAGTTTATCTGAATATGTCTTGGTTTGAGTTGATATAAATCCCCTCTATTTGTTATGTCCACAAAAAGCAAAACAAAGATGTTGCTCAACACGCTCATGGTCACTTTGACCCTTCATTTTTATTATTTGTTTATTAGGTGAATTTTTTTTCAATTAAATATATTTGTTAATGATGATGGTTCTCATTTAACTAAAAAAGAAGCATGTATCCCAGATAGTGAGTAGCTTAACTATGCTAAGAATAAATGAGATCCACAAACAGTCAGCAATGTCAAAATTAACTATCACTTGTCACAGTCTCAGAAACTGTAGCAGTTGTTTAAGCATATTTCAATGGCAGTCTTGCATTAAATCCTTTAGAAATATTCTACACAACTGGTGTATACTGCTTCCTTCTGAATTTAAGGTGTAGGGGGGAAACTTGCAGTGCGAGGAATACCTTCATCAAGTTAGAACATCAGTTCAAGCAGATTCTAGGGCATCATGACTGGTTTTGGAGCACAGAAGTGGATCACCAGCAGAACTTTCAAGTGTTGCCCTTGGATTTATTGAGATGTCACTCACCCTTGCTTTATGGCACAAACACATTTATTAGGTCTTTTGAAAATGACCTTTATTTTTTTTCCTGTATTCTAAAGCATATGTTAAAATGTTGGCTTAATTACTTACTGTACCTAAATTCAACTGGAATTGATTTCTTAATCATTTCACAGTTGACACACACACATGCACATGTACACAAAGCCAGGATTGCCAGCAGATCCCGATTGTATCGATAGTTCTCTGATCTGATCCCACTTGTTCAAATTAGCTTAGCTCCCATTGAAACGCCTTTTAAAATTTGGAAGAGACTACACTGGCCCAATAAAATAAGCCCTAGCTTTTCAGCAAACTATTCTAGATTTTAATCATTTCTCCTCCTTCCGAAACCCCCTCTCCTCCTGCTGTCTGCAGCTGACTTCATGTTGGCTTATATTTTGTTTCTCTCCCCATGTCCTCCTCTTTCACAGAGTCACTGCTGTTGGGTATGGTCTTGGCTTTCCCACCTCTTTTAGTTTCCTTGGTCCTGAGACCCAGTGGCCACCCTAGCCAGCCTTGCAAGTCTAGCCCAAGCCCTGGGCACCCAGCCTATTGCATAGATTACATACCATTGCCTAGAGGGGAGTTTCAGAAAAAAATCTAGCTTAGTGGCTGACAAGTCAGAACTGGGCTGCTCTTGTTGTTACATTCACTCTGCCCTTTGGGGGTGAGAATAACAGCAGGTTCCTCCAAAGCTGGCAGCAGGAGGTCTTCCTTGACCTTTCTTTGTCTCTCCCCAAGGAGGCAGCTGGTATTTGCCTTTTACTCTCTGGGATGAGGTGGCTCTCATTAAATGTCTGAAAGAGGCAGTATAGAAGAGACATCAGCAACTCTCTTTCTTTGTGAAGTAGGATGTTATCTATCTTAAAAAGAAAAATATTGGTTTAGCCTCCTTACCACATATTTCCTGGGAGAGTGTGGTATTTTGCCCTTTTGCATTACAAAGTGTCCTTGTAAAAAATAAGGTAACAAATTCATTTTTGACAAGCATTTAAAACCCTGGCATTTAGAAGCTAGCCAGTGGCTTTTACATTGACTCTGGGTAATAAATGTCTAAAAGATACTGAATAGACTAAGCAGAACCTGTCATGAGTGACTATTGTCACGATGATACATATTCAGACAGTTTCTTCCTAATTGGCTCACTGTCTTTAATTTTATTTCTTGCTTACACAAAGCAAGACATTGGAACCAAGTACTCACTATGAAATGCAAATATTTCCTTTCATTACAAGAGGAGTTTGTTTTTTAATGAATATCTCTTATCCTCTAAATGATGATTAAGCATCAAGATTAGTCACATGATATGGAAGCACTTTATTCTTCCCAATGAGCTTTCTTAATGCAGCACGAGATGGGTCAAACCACACTAAATGGCATTAATACATCCAGGCTGTGGAGGCAATAGTCTTAGGAATCTACACATTGGCAGGAAGAGAACAGATACCCTGAGGAAAGTAAAGAGTCAAAGGCAAGTTGACTCCTTCCAGGATGGGCAAAAGACTATCTGAAAACACTGAGGGATACCAAGTGAAGCAAATGGGGGCAAAGGATGACAGACACAGCAGAAATGCACAAAGGATATGAGAAGCATCTTTCCTCTCTGTCTCTGAAGACTCACAAAGAGACAAAAATGGGAAAATTTCGAGGACCTGTGATTTGGCAATAGATTCTAAAGGGTTATCAGCAAATTCTTCAAATGACTATATCTGGCAACTAGAAAGCATTCCTCTTACATTTATAGAAACAAAGAAGTCTTAGATACCACAGTTTAAGCACACACACACACACACACAAACACACACAAACAAACATAGTCAGCCATCATTCTTCATGGTTTTCATATGCATGAGTTTCTATTACCACAGTTTACTTATATAACACCAACTTCCTAATGGCACAGTTCAAATTTAAGTTATTCTAATACATTAACTGTAACTATATAAACCACAAACTTCCCTGCTAGCTCTTCAGTTTACAAAATGTTATGTAAAGAACAGATTGACTTTATGGCCAATGATCAATCACATGACTTCTTTCAAGGTCTTTTAGCAATCAGTGGCTACCTCTGCATTAGTTCATGAGCAGACAGCAAACTGTGTAGCTATGTTGCCTCCTTCTGTCCTAGAAGTGATAAACCCATTTAACACTTGAATTGAATGTAAACAAAATTATAGGAACAGCCAACAATGGAAATATTGACACTTTTGCCATTTAAGAGACTCCATCATGCCACTATAGAAATTTAGTGAAGGCAAAGTTACTGACAGAAATAGAAATAGTGGTTGTGATGAGAATGAAAATGTTCCAGAGGAGGTGAGGCCAGAAAAAACATCTTCACATCAAGAAAAGTCTTGGGGATATTTCTCACCACTAAAAACTCAAAGGATAAGATATTGGAAATGCATCAAGTCTTTGAAAGGACTATGGAATTTTGCCAAGACATAGAAAAGTAATTCCCTCCACATTGTAGATTGTATGACTAGAAGAAGGCAGTCCTATTCAAAACATTCCTGATAAAATGTCAACAAAGAAATAAAATGCTTATATTCTTAATGTTTCTAATATTTTAAGTTACTGTACTCTAAATAAATATCAGTCTCATTATTTTTTCATTTTTCTAACAGTAAGATAATTTTCAGCATTTTGACAAATTTTTAAAGGTCATGGGGCAATAATATTTTCTCCCATTTATTATTAAGATCACATAGTACTGATTCAGCTTTTATTTGGTCATTTTTACAGTCCCACCCTACTATGGAAAGCAACAGCTGCCTGGATGGATTAATGGATGGATGATGAATGGATGGATAGATAGATAAATAGATGGATAATGTTATATGGTCTATGATTTACTTTAACAACCTTTAGCCTAGATAAGGTAAAATATACATTTATATTACTTATTCTGGTCTCAAACAAGTAGGATAGAGGTTTGATTCCCATCCATGTATACTTGACATACGGGCAGTTTTCTAAGAGAAGGATTTGTCTCTGAATTACAATTAGGTGAGAAAAATCCTGCCCTAAGAATAATTTCACACCTGCAATGTGCTTAGTAGAGTAACTAAAAGAAATTGGTTGTATAATTTTCTTTGTGCTTACTTGCTGGTAAATATTGGCATATGTATGAATCAGTTAACTATTACTACAGTAATTTGCAACAAGCAAGCCTAATATTTCAGCGATCTAAAACATATTTTCCCTTGCTTGTGGAATTGTAGGCTAGTTGAATTTCAGCTGACCCTACACGTATGGGTCATACTTTAGGGACTGATTTTGATGAAGTGGCAGTAGTTACGTAAAGTATATTTTCCTTATAATAGGGATAGAGCTGAGAAAGCAACCTTAACCTCACAAGACCATGTCAAGCTTCTGCTTCTAATTTTCTGAAAACTTCCCATTGACCAAAGCAAGTTACACATTTGAACCCCAAATCAAAATATGGGGAAGTGCTTGGTCCACTGTGAAGTCATAACAAGGTTGTGCTTATAACTATACTACTACTGGAAGGGAAAGAATTGAGATCCATAATTATTCTACTTTAGTGGGGAGAGTTCAAGTTAAGACTTACTTCCATTTTAACATGACATCTGGCAGCAGCATGGTTGTGGGAGAGGAGACCTTAGGTCCTCACCTACCACTATGTAGGCTATTGGTGACTGTCAAAATAAGCTATTAATTATGACCAGCTACATTGAATAAAGTTAGTTTGAAACAGTTTGAGCACTTAATACCAAAAATAGATATTCACTATATTTTACTAATGGCTTTAATAAAATGCTGCTGGTATAATAATTAAATAAAAAGAGAAGATTGACTGTTTCAGCCAAGTGTCAGTTCAGGGGCTCTGTTGCTAATCCCTGGCTTTGTGCAACCAGTTATGTTTGAAAAACCACAGCAGAGAACAGAGGAAGGATGGAAAGAAGAAACTATTCCATACATTTCTCACTGTCTCAGACTGTGGATGTCGTACCCTCTAAATGGGAACCAGGCCCACAGGGAGTTTGCATACTGATTTGTTCCTCCTGTGTCTGCCCATTATCTGCCTAAGCTAATGCATGAGGGGGCTTTGCTTTGGCAGTCTGCCCATGGAGGAGAGTGGGCACATTTTCGGGCCTCGTGGGTGGCTGCTCGTCATAGGCCTGCTTTGAAAATGTGCTCTTGCATCTGTTCCTCAGAGGATTGAGAGCATGCCAAGCAGGGTGTGACATGAGAAAGGAAGAAGAAGCCCCCTCATGCTCAGCCCATGGGGAAATGCTCTGTTTAGGCTTCCTGTTAGCGCTTTCTGTCTGCCAGCATGTTGGAGAAGTAGACAGTGTTATGGAGGAGGCCCTGGACTCAGGGAGGCAGCTATAGACAAGACACACTGAACAGCAGTGCATAATCTATACATTGCATTAGGGTTTGCATTTGAGTGTGTAGGTGCAGTTTAGAAATAAGATACCCGTGTAGAAAGGTGATGACTGAGTACACACATGGGAGAATCTCTGACCCCACAAAATCTCCTCAAGAAAGAAAGGGAAAAGCATTCCAGACATAACCTACCAAAACGTGGGCAGGTATAAGCAGCACAGTTTCAAATATACCCTACCTAACAAGGAGGTTAGCTTATTGATGATCATTCAAAATTCTTTTATTAAGAACTTATGAGAACTGACCAAGTGCCCATATCTATGCCAGGAGCAGGGATATGGTTACCATACATCTGCTGCTCCTCTGAGTTTGACGCTTGGCAGTAGGAGTGAGTCCAACAGCTGACTTACCTTTGTTCCTAGTGATATGATCATTTTGATTCATTTTTCCAGGTAACACATGCATTCCTAAGGAACTGGATAAAGATAGGCTGGAACATAGTTCTCTATTTCCTTTACCTTGGCATGACAGATTCCTGACTGCCTTACAGTATTTTTTCCCACTTTGGTACACCATTTCCTTCTTTGGGCTGACTTCCTCTGGGCTCTTCCAAGGATCCTTTTCCTTTCTGTAAATCAAGCCGTTAATCAATCATGTTGGAACAGCCTGAATGCTAACTTGTATGCAGAGTTCTAATTCTTTCCTGGACCCCATGCAAATTAGAAGATGCCCCTGCCTCCTGGGTGTTGGAAAGTGGAATGAGAAGTTAGAGTCACATGGTATACTAATCTCAGCATAATCCAATTAAGACTCCTGTCTCACTGTTTTTTCATTTTCTTTACTACCCAGGGGCCTGTTAGGAAGACACTACTTAAGGCAGCGACATGATACGCCCATGCTACTGATAGCTATGTTGATACTCTAATCGCCAAAGGGTTCACTGGGGTTCCATGAAATAGGTTTGAAACTACACGTAAATTCTACTAAAGAAGTGAGAGCATTTCATCTGCATTCTATTTTAACCCATTTCAATAGAAAAGTGAGCTGCTCATTTCTCAACTAACAACTTTCTTAATTGTGCAGATTAAATAAATGGCCATAACTGTCATTAAAATCATATGAAGCCTGCAAAAAAGAAATATGACCTCACCCTCAGCAATATGGGATTTGAACAAACACTGCAGCTTGCAGATAGCACGTCTTGCAGTGCGAAGTCCATTCAGCCCAGCTTTTCTTTTTCCTGGTTAGATCAATATCACACTGATACATGTTCCGCCAACCAAGCTATAATGCTGCATTCTTCCAGGTCTCAGTAATATAAAGTGATTTAGTGCTTTCAGCTTGAAAGATATTGCAGTGAACACTGTGATTTATAAAACAAATGGGCTATTGTCCTAAATAAGTTTAAAATTATATAGACCTGAGGAAATAGAGTTAACTAAAGTTTTAATGCTCTTAGCCTATTTTCTGCTTAGCAATTTATACAGACACATAAGCAATTCAACTCAGAAAATGCAACAGAAATTTATCGCCAGACTCCTCCATACATAATTTCCTTAACCTAATGTACATTTTGGCATTTATTAGTACACAAAGTCAACTTCCTACATACCCTTCTTTCATCCAGGCAACTATCTGTATATTTACTGGACCCATAAATCACTGTATCCTAAACACTTAGTCTATCAGAAAAAATATGCTAATTGTAGAAGACAGGATATTCTATATTAAATGCTAGTGGCATTTTGGAATATTATTTCTCGCTTTATCACAGAAGCGTGGTAGGAAATAGAAATGATGGGAGCACTACAAGCCAGAGGAATCTAGGCAATACATTGAAAAGCTGCCATCTCTTATTCTCAGTTCACACTGGTGAAGACAGCAGAGTGTGATAACGGTAGATGGGATATTTTCATTTAATCTTTTAAATGTATTGGCTTAGAAATGTGAGTGGAATTCACAAGGGGCAATTCTAATACTTTTCCTAGTTTAAATTTTTTTTTTTTTTTGCATATGCCTGACAAAGAACTCAACTTTAGCAGTACTACCAATGAGAATTGTTACAACAGAGAGAGGAAAGGAGGCAACCTGGATGAGAATTTAAAGAGCAACTTGGTCACGACCAAGATTTTATGGCTGTTTTTCCAGAAAAACTATAGGCACCAAAAAACAACATACCTTAGGTAAAGTCAATTTTAATTGTTATGACAAAGAGACCCCCACACAGAATGATTTTTAAAAAGAAAACAGTTAATTCCTTTTATATATAAGAGTCCTTCGATACTATGATCTGGATTAGTGAGTAGATCCAATATTTTTCCTAAGTTTTTATCCCCTTGGACATTGTCTTTATCTGTGTGATTGGAAAGTGAGTCATGGTCATTCTTACGACCACACATAGGAAGGGGAAAGACAAAGTGAATCCAAGGCAAGGAGGTTTTATTTCATGTGGAAGATGCTCCCAAATTGCATACATCATTCCCATTTATTTTCCCCTGGCTCTAACTTAGCCATATAGCCTCATCACGCTGCAACAAAGGATAGGAAATGTGGCCTATATTCGGGCAGCCAGGTGCCCAGCTTACAATTTCCCTGTTGATTTTTTCAGTTCAGTTACATTGGAACGATATTTCTGAACTGATAATTTGTTTTCAAAGGTTTTTCCAAGTTCCCTTATCCCCTATATTTATTTTGTGTTATTTTCTGTTCTGGGCCCTCTTTCTGGCAGGATGATATAAAAAGCAGTATATTCCTTCTCATCAAAGAAGACTTTAACAGTAGCATCACAAAACTATACCTCATATGCAACCCAAGCATCTTTAAGGATGTCTTCAAGTGTTTCATAACTAAATATGTTGAGCCACTGAATTAGTTGCAAGTTGCAACGTTGTCATACATTCATGTTTAGATTTCAACTTGCCAAAACACTTTTGGAGGGAAAATCGTTGTCATTGTGAGCCAAAAACTTAAAAATTGCCTTATTTAGTAATTACATAAACACCCACAGTATTCAAAATTTTGTTTCTCTAAAAGTGCATCTGTAATTCAAAAGCCAGGGCCCACCCACCTACCTCATCTTTACCCCTACTCCCAACCCACCTTCTCCTAAACTGAATTCCACAGCCTGGCCACATCAAAGCTGTCACCACATTGCATGAGCATCCACAGGCTCACTTACTGCTGCTCCCTTCTGCCTCTGGGTTCTTGCATTCTTGATCACACTCTCTGTTTTGTCCAATTACAATCTGAATGCAAAATTAGTCCATTTGCCAATTCTCTTCTGTAGAGAAAAAGACAAATTCCCCTTTTTATCTCGATAATAGTTACCTTTCTTTTCCCTAAACTTTGATACTAGTTGAACTGCAAAATCACGTCTGCAATTAGGTGGCTCATATACCTTGTTCAAACTAGATGTTTTTGAAAGTAAAAGGACACTATTAAAAATTAGGTAGATGCAAAGGTGTAAACTTGGGATGTTGTGAGAAAATCAGACATATATCCCCCCCATTTAAGTAGCACTTTCCCTAAAATGATCTGTAAGGAGTATAATTCTACTTCAAGATTTATTTAAATTTCCACACTGAGAAATTTTACCTAAAAGCTTATGCTGGAGAACTTTGATCAGTCATATTAAGAAAGCTCTAGTGTGTAGCTGCGTGGAGAGATTCAATTCATGGTCAATGTAACTGGACAGAGACAGGCTACGGTACAATAAATGGCCCAAGTAACCCCTCTAACATTCCTGTCATACAACATTTCTGACAGACATGCCTTTCACAATGGAGAACTGTTACTTTTTAATGACAGTGCATACCAAACTCTAAATATGTTTTCATCTTCATAACACCGCCTATTTTTTCTAATACTTAATTGAGGCTTTTCTGAATCCATTTTAAGTCTAGAAACTACCCATATATATGTTTACAAGTGCATTTATATATAAAACTATTTATTATACATTACCCATAATTTTTATTTCAAAAAGTATGTGAATTTTATTAATACAGATATTAATTTGCATATTCACCTGTTACCATAGTTTGCTGCCATATAAAAAGCACATATCAATAAAAATTGATAGTAAAAATTGATAGTTGGTCACTGAAAGCACATGTGGGATACTTACTGATTATTTAAATTAATCTGAGCAGAATTATGTCTCAGGGATGAATGAGAACAACAAGATTATAAGAATGTGAAGTAAAATGAGAAAAACTCTTTTGCTAGTCAAATAGTTGATCACTAGTGAATGGTAGGTAGTGAAAGGTTAGAGAAGGAATGACCATTCAACATGAAGCCATGTTTATTGAGGGATGGACTCTTCAAAACTACACCAAGTTATCTCCACTTACAAAGATGCCTTTCCTGTCAGCAGGAAAAAAAAGGCATTTGTGAATTGAATTCCAATTTGTATTCTATACCTCTGTCACCTGTCAAGTCACTTAATCATACTACAACTCAGTTTTACTGTCCTCTAAATGAAGGTTCCAATTTTCACCTTGCACTGTGGTTAGGGAAGTGAATACACATCAAAGTTTGTAAGAAGAACCATCATATGCTAACCAGTTAATGTTTCTCATATTTTTTCTTCTTCATTCCTCAGACCTTGTAACAGGGTTCTAGAACTTTGGTTTAAGAATAACCTTAGAATTTTTTATAAAATGCAGATTTCTGGATCCCTTTCCAGGGCTCACTAACTCAGCAAGTATTGGGTAGAGCTCCAAAACATTTATTTTCACACACTGCAGCAAGTATCATTGGTGCAGATGGTACACAGAGCATATTCTGTGAGACACTGCTTTAACATCTTCAGACACTCAAGGCCCACTGAATCAATGTTGGAAAGACGATGCTTTCTTGGAGGCAGGGAGATAAGGAATACATTATTCCATTTTTAAGGAAAGTTCCTCTCTTACATCTCTATCAGTCTAAGTGTCTATATTCTCTCAGTCAGAACAGTGGACTAATTCCTTTTGCTGTTAGTATAATTTCTACCACTTCTTCACACACAGAGTCCAACATGGTACAAGTGCATATTGTTCAATGCTTACGTCTTTTTTTTTTTTTTAAAGAAACAGAATATCTCCAAATATTTACCTTATTGCAAGTTTTTAAATTAATTTTATTATTTTTTGAAGGGTAATCCAAAAGTATATAGCAAATCACCTGCCTCACTGGTCACCAGCCACCTATTTTTCTTCTCCAAAAGTCACCAATATTTCTGGTTTCTCATAAATAATTCTAAGGATATAATTCTGATACCAAATTTTATACACATATGAGCAAATACCTCCTCTTTTTACATGAATGTTTACACATTTTGCATCAGTCTTATTTGATTGCAAAATATCCAAAAATGGTCCACACTTGTTCATAAACATCTTCCTTGTTCTATTTTAATGGCATATTATTATATCTTGTATGAGGGTCCCTTAAAATATTTAACAAATCTCCTGCTGATGGACCATTGTTTCCAATATTTTTTTGTTTCAATAAAATGATGAGTAACTGAATTGGAGATTCATTTTTATGGTGCGAGGATATACAGAAGATCCAATCCTACAAAGGAAATCACTGGGTCACAGGATAGGTTTATTTTTAATTTCAGAACAGAATGACCTTCATTGTAACAATTTATACTCCTACAAACATGTAGCTTATTTTCTCATCTGCTCATCAACAGCATGTTATCAAACTTTGCTGTTTGCCAATATGATGGATTAAAAAAAAACCAAAAAAACGATTTCAGTGTTAGTGACTGAGACTGCATTCTCTCCAAATCAAACACGGTCTTTCTTCCCAGAAACAAATATACCACTCTGGCTTTATATTTATGCTATAGAAATTCTTTTCTCTAACTTTGATTTAATTGTTGATTTACTTTTAATTAGAACTATTTCTATAACAGAGATGATGGGGGAATTTGTAGTCATAAAACCTGATGACCAGCAAATTCTGTGTCCATTGCTGATGCATGTCTAGAATTACGTTTTCCATCAATATTGACTTGATAGGAACAGCTAGTTTGCATGTTAACATGAAGGCTAACTATTAAAGATATTAAATTTACATATGTTTTCAAACTTTGAAAGAGTCTAGTCTTTTTGTTTGTCTTTTCTTTGGTTGTTAGAGTACATTCATTGGTCTGTATACAGTGTTCTGAGAGGCAGGAATGTTGGTACTGGCAACAGCTGGAAAGCAGGGACAACGGTTCATGTATCGCCTATGATAATGCCAGCCAGCCTGGCAGTTCCAGTACATGAGTAAGGGAATAGGAATGTCAACCAAAGCAGCTGTGAGCATTCTATTCTTGAAAATACAACTTAAAACAATGAGGATATTGAAATTAAGAGCAAACATTTATATCTGTGTATTTTATGAGAAAATATCAAATTAGCAAAACCAAGTCAACACAAATTTAAAAGTAAAAACAGTTTTGGTTTCCATTTCCTATGAGTAAAGAAAAAGAGAAACACATAATGTAATTTGGGAAAAAGAAATATGATATGACATATTAGACAAACCTACCAAGACTGTACTAACTCCAGTTTAGAACAACAGCTTCCAAAAAGTGATTATATAATGCATTATAGGTATTTTTTAAATGCACTAGGTATTTTTTAAAGTGTGTCACTGAAAAAGTGGATTTTCCAGAGTATAAAGGAAAGTAGTAAAAATATCCTCAAAATGGGTCAATAACATTTTTTGTGACCTTTGAGATGAAATATTTTATAAAACTTCCTTGGAGAAAATAAGAAAGGGTATAAGAAGAGTTCAAAATGTTTCTATGAAGACTTTTGTCTGTACCTTATTTTAAGCCAAAATTAGGAATTTAATGAGATTCAAGTTGAATATTTCATTCTCAAGCTCAACTTGCCCTCATTTATGACTTTTGACAAACATATAATCAACAACTTAATAGCCCAATAAACGCATGTCATTTTATTGTTAATGTTTGTGTTCTTTACTTCTTGCATAAAAAGTATTGTTACTAAGGAACCACATTAAATATTGGTATATATAGCCAAACGCCAAAGGAATGCTTTCATGGCTGATAATTGAAGTTTCGCTGCCTGCAAACAGTTATTAGTGAAAGCCTTTTCTTTTTCTTCTAAATATTTATGGCCTTTAAAAAATGCCCATATGTTAGACTTATCATTCTGGAACACAAAGGGCAGGATAATGGAGAATAAAAGTAAACAAATGTTCTTAAACTATATAAAATTTACATCTCATGTAAAAGCTTAGTGAAAATGATTTTACTGACTGGAGATTTTTTTTCTCAAGCCGAATCACAATTTGCTGGTATTGCTCAATATATATTCAACTTTTTTTAGATTGGGCAGTTTTTAAATAAAATATTTCTGGTTGCAAAAAATAAAAAAAAAAAGGAAACTCATTTTAAGACAGCTTGAGAAGCAGAAATGTGGTTTAATATCCAAAACGTTGTGTTGGACATTTTGTCTTTTTCCTTCTTTAACCCTTTTACAATTTTCATTAGGGCACTCTATTTGATAAACACAACTTGTTAAGTATTTAAGCCAATTTTTATGCTAACTTTGTAACTAAAATTATATCAATTTAGACTTTATAGCAACAATCCCCAATTTTTAGATTCATTCTTCATATGAATTATCTCAATTTTTAATTACATTTAGTCTAATTCTACCATGAGGAGGGGAAGCTCTGAGCAATGTTTACGAAGAGGTGCTTGTGCCATACAGTTTCTGAGACCTACCTACAAATAAGTGTCATTCTATCCACTTTGCCTAATAATGGCATATCACTTGTTCAAAAATGATTTTTATATCTTTTCTCCAAGATAATTTTGTAGCTATTATTGTTTGCTTTGTTTGAGGAAAAAAATAGGTATAAAAAACACAAATATTAAATCTACATGTATAAAGAAATATTTCAAACAACAGAAAAAAAGTTTTAAGTAGTGAAAAAACAGACCATTCAAATGTGAATAAAATTAAATAAGCTTGTCAATATTAATATAATGGAATTAAGGTATTAAGTGAATTAATGATGACAGCTTATAGTGATAAAATTATATCCAAAATTAACCATGTCAAAAAAGTTTTTATTTGAAATGAATAGCAGATTGATGTTTAGTTATGTAGTAAAATGATTTTTTAAATATTCGAACACAGGAGAAGATAAATTATCATAAACATATCCACTTGGTAAAAATTAAAAGACATGAGAAATATAATTAGCAATGGTAATTAAATAGAGAGATTTTGAATTTTATAACTTTAAATTAATACATTGTTTTTTAAGTGAAACACTTAGAAAAATGCTAGAGGAGGGAGGGGCGTACCTCATCAACAAGGGTACATGCATAATCAATGTTTGTATACCTAACCCTGAATTATACACCACATCTTTACAAAAAAAATTGTGAAAATTTGTACTCATTCTAAAATCAGCATATCTACCTAGAGATATCTAAAAATGTGATCTTTATGTTATAGATCACAATCACAGATTGCTCTCACATAAACTTTAAGATATAATTTTTAACAATAGTCTCTTTTATATTTTAATACCTTTGTCAAATAACAATTTAGTCAAGGAAGAAATCAATAACACAGTAACATCTCATTAAAATAAATAAAACCAAACAATTACAATTCAGCAAAAACTATGGTGTTAAGTGCTTTTATTATTAAAAAGAAAAAGAAAATAAATTATTTAACCCAATTTAACTAAACATTACACAAAAAATGAGCCTGTGCTAAAGAAAACGTATTTACAAAGGTAAAAACATAATTTTAATAAGTAAATACATCTAGGTATGAATTCATTGACATTCTGAGAATGTATATAACAGCATGATAAATGCACTCAACTGGGCAAAGAAAAACTTAAACATTTAAGAAAGACAGAGAAGATATACTTAATTTCAATTATATTAAAATTACATAAATGTACAATACAGTTCTGAGATATTAAAAAATATTAATAGAGATAAGACTGGAGACATTGTCACAAAACTATCATACTGAAAAGTAAGCCTGGTAGATTCATTTATTGGTAAATTCAATTGAAATGTAAACAATCATTTTAGTACAGCTGTTACATAAATTGCTAGAAAGTCTGGGGAATAAATGGAGGCCTTTTTGAAGGTATACTGTGTAGTAAAAGCCAAACTGATACCTAATGTAACAAAGATTTAATAATTAAGCCAGGCTAATTTCACTAATGAATATTAAATTAAAATCCTAAGTACATTATGAGTGGTTGCAATTAAGCAATAGGATTACTTTCATCCTATAAATATAAGAATATTCCTATATAGGCAAAACTATTAGTTTAATACATCATATGAATAACTTAATGAGATCACAGCATTCCATTAGATGTGTTTTGATAAAAAGGACTATGGACAAATTTTTATCTAAGCCTGACAAAAAATATATTGAAAGTGTATAGAAACCTCTTTACAGTCTAATACAAAATAAAGATACATTTCATAAGTTTTATCTTATATAATATTGTTCTTGACTAGTGGATCAATAAACTAGTGCATGAAAACCAGATTAAAAGCACTTAAGGACAAAAGTCTCTAAAACAAAACTGCACTATTTTTATATTAGACGATTATAGGCCTGTAAAAGGCAGACAATTCAATTTAAACTCTAACAGAAACTGTTTAGTACATAAGATAACTAGATATAAGATAAAAATACAAATACTAGTGTCTCTCCTATGTCATTATAAAACACAATATCAGGGCTATCATCTACCTAAGTTAAGCAATGAGAAGATCCATGATGAAATAGTCCATGAGGGCTATGGATGAGTATATAAAGAAGTCTATAAACTGCCAAAGGGAGTGCTATAGAAACATTTGAATACAAACACAGATATATCAAATATGAGGAGGATAAGATGAAATGTCATAAAGATGAATATTTCTAGCTAAGACTGGAAGGCAAAAATATTCACAGTGCTTATACTTGGAGATTGTCATTATAAGTGTATTTCTTTTATTAATGTGCATTCTATAAACATAATAAAATGAGTTTTTATTTCTCTAAAGGTAATAAAATAAAACCAATATAAATCTTAAGAAGATTCTTTTTTTAAGGATATCAAAGTATAATTGAATAAGGTAAAACAATGAAGAATACAAAAATGACTAGTAATTACAACTTCCTAAAATGAAGTTAATTAAACCAATATGTAATGATATACAGGAGGAAATATTATTTAAAGCAAACTAAAGCAAAAGTTTATAAGTTTACATACACACAAACATACACACACACGTGATAAGAAACTTATTAACACATGATAGAAAAAGATTCTTCAGTAATGACTTTGCTGCCTTATCACATTTTCGCTATATGAAATGATCAAGTGTCATGTCCAAGACAGTCCCAGTTTATGCTTATTTTCCCAGAGTATTGTTTATGGCACCTTATTCTTCAAAGGTGTTTCATTTAGCATGATAAATTATAAAGTCATCCAACTCGTGAGGCATAAGTAATAAAATAAAGTATAAGAAAAGTTTATTAAGACATAAATCTCACAATTAGATCATGCACCTTTAATTGATGAAATCCTCTTCCTTCTCAGAAGCAGTAATCATTATCCTGCCATTTATGGTAACTACTTCCTTGCTACCATTTATAATTTTACAATATTTTATTTTGTTTGCTGGCTTTTTAATTTTGTCTAATAGAAATCATACTGTGCTTCCTTCTAAATCTTGCTTTCTGTATTTAATAATACACTGCTAAGGTCCTTCCATGTTGTTACCAGTAGGTATAGTCTTGCGTAGGATGCATTTCATTGTAGGAATGTAATCTCCTATCATTCTACCATTAATGAACATTTGGGCTGTCTCCATTAGAGTTTATTACAAATGTTCTTCCTAAGAACATTCTTTTCCCTCTTTCCTGGAGTATTGATATAAGAATTTCTCTGGAAGAGGAACTGATATGTATGTGTGCAATAGGATAGGTACATGGCAATGTGACTAGAAGTAATAACAAACTGTTTCCCAAAGTGGTGACACCAATAAACACTTCTACAAGAACCCCTCCAAAATTTTATGTTTTTCCTGTCTAATATGTATACAAAGATAACTTGTAGTGTTAATCTGCATTAATTTCTATACATTGTTGTCTCCAATTGACACCATAACTAATTGAAATCTGCCATCTTACCACATAATACAACTAAAATGGTTCTTATTGTCTCAATTGACTCTTTGATAAATCCACAGCCATTTCTTATCTATTGCTGCATTTGACATCATTAAACACTTCTTCCTTCTTAAAATACTCTCCCCTCTATCTTTCATGGCAATGCTTTACATCCGGTACTTAGTGAGCTTCTTGGCATATCATAGAATCCCCATAAAGACTGATTAAATAAAACGTACTTATTTAATTACCTTTTGACTGAATAAGTTCCCATAAATTAAAAAATGCACAATTTAAAGAATTTTTACCATTGTACTTTGAGTTGCAAAGAAAAAAGTTGTCTGTCTGTAGAAAAATAGTTATAAATATTATGCATTTACATCCCTGAAATGCATCACGGTCATTTTAAGAAAACAGGTAGATTGTGTGAGGCACAGGTAATAAGCTCTATGCTGTAGAATAAGAAAAACAGGGTATACAGACATGAAACGAGAAGTGAGAATAGATATCCAACAAACTGTCATTAACCCTTGGTGTGTAAAGAATGGTGATTGACTTTTGGCTTTTTAAAATTTTGCACAATTTTATATTGAGTACTACAAAATTGAATATTTCAAAATTTATATTGAGTAATTATAAAATTCCAAAATAGTATAAAAGTAGTCGAATAAATAAATGGGTTGTTAAGGTTTTCTTTTTTTGTATGTTCATTTTGTTGACTTTTCCTACCTTTCTTCAGGAAACTCTTCTTATACTGTCCTATAAACATCACTCCTTAGTTCTCTTCTACTTGATCTTGTCTTTTTCCACAATGTCAGAGACAATTTATGCCAAACCACCGGCTTTATACTTCTGGACTAGGTTACATTGAGCTTCAGATATAAATACTACCATAATGTACAACTAGAACATCAAACTCAGTATATTCAAATCAGAGTTCCTCTTCTATCAAACCTCCTTATTCTGTAATAAGAGTGAATATTTACTATACTCCACTTCTAAACACTTGTAGTCTATGCATTTCATATATTAACTCATGTAATCCGCACAACAGTCCAGCAAAGAAGTTTTACAAATGTGAAAACTGAGCATAGAAAGGTTGAATGGATTTTCCTATTTTTATAGCTAGCAGGTGGTAGAGATCTAATTTTTGTTTCCAAATGATATTTCCCAGCTTCCCAAACTAGAAATTCGGCAATTTGAGTCTTCTCTTTTTTTCTTATACTGCTTTCTTCATTAGTACACTAATCCTGTGGTTTATCTTCTTTGTCTATTATTCACTCTAAATTCTCAACACCTCTTTAAAACACAAACTCGGTCTCCTCTTCTTTTTCTAAAGATTTTCTTTAATTCGTGCACTTTTGAAATAGTCTGCTCTGGGGTCATAGCTCTCTACCTCGCACACACACTCAAAATCCCAAAGTAGAGAAGTCAATACACTGATTCACTTTTGCATTGTGATGATACAGAAGCAGCTATATAGGTTTTGGATTTGAGCCTGGCTCTTACTCTTGGTCTCCAGATGAGCTCCCATTTTTGCTGTTGGTGTCCCTTTCTGCCTTTGACCTTAATCCAGTCACTCTGCTCTCCCATTATTTAGGTCTATGAAGTTCATTTTCCCCTAAGGGCATTGTCTTATTCTTTAGGCATTGAAAATAGGGAAGGAACAGAGGCTGGAATGACTTAAGATCTGTTGCCCTCCTGAAGTTGTAATAGAAAAGGGATGAGCTTGAAGTGACATTCCCAGGCGGTAAGAAGTCAGTTAATCTTGCTCCACCCTAACAAACCATTGCTCAGGTCCAGGCTTCATCCTCCGTCTCCCAGGGTAAAACATCGCAAGGAGAGCCACTCCTTCAGGTGTAACCCATCACTTTTCGGGCTATGGATGAGGAGAGATGGGGAAATGGCCACCTGAACCTAATTAGCCCCGCCTGGGTCCCCCTCGGCTCCCCGTACAGCTCAGATTCTCTGGTGGCCTTATGGCCTGAGCTACCCTGATGTGAGGGAAGCACACCAGGGCACAGAAGGAGAGAAGCAAGAGCAAAATTCCAGCAGCTCTTTCATCATGTTATGCCTCAGAGTCGGCTCCTGTTTTAAGCTTTAAATTACACACTCAGGTTCAAAACAGTTTGTATCTCCCCTAGAAGTTTTCCCCTGGAGTTTCTTAGAATGTTTTCCATGTGTTAACAATGCTTTTCTTCCACAGTTTCTCCAGGCCAATGTTAGAAAGGGTGGAAGACGTTTTAACATTTAAGTAGGAAAACCTCCTTCATTCTCTCCCTGCAACTATATAGATCTTTCTGAATTAAAAAAAAAACAAAATAATCCTCTATGATAATTCAAGCGTGTCCTCAAGGCTTCAACTACCTTTAGTGTCTGAAAGCACAACATCTTCCCTTCCCGGATTATCCAAATATTAGAACTTTTCCACTCTGCGCCCAAATGACTGGTGGGAGGATGGATCGTCAAATTTTATCAGCGACAAGTGCTGTTACTGTAGTATTTTCCACAAGGTGGCACCATTGAGCAAAGTGGTAACCTTTCAAAAAGATCCTACCCAATCCATACAGATTTGGAAACTTCGCAGAAATCCCAGGCTCCTGGGAATATGGAAGTGTGTGTGTGTGTGTGTGTGTGTGTGTGTGTTGGGGGGGTGAGTAAGGGGAGGGTAGCCTTTCTGCTTTCCGGGATTATAGGTTTGTCTACCTCGCACACACACTCAAAATCCCAAAGTAGAGAAGCCAGAAGATGTTGATCCACTTCCGCAATGTGATGATACAGAGGCAGCTAGGTTCTCTAGGTTGTGGATTTGCGCCTGGGTCTTACTCTTGGTCTCCAGATGAGCTCCCGTTTTTGCTGTTGGTGTCCCTTCCTGCCATTGATCTTAATCAGGTCACTCTGCTCTTCCAAGACAAGCCCCCTTCACTTTGAAGTTGGAGGGAGGTGGTTTAGATTCTTGGTCTCTACTTTCCCAGAAAAACTTGGGTTTCTTGCTAAACTAACTACTTGATCCCTTCTCTGGAAGTCTGCATTCCAAGGCATCTCCAAGAGGAACGGGCTGATCAACACACACACACAAACACACACACACACACACACACACACACACACACATTCTCTCTCTCCCCCCTCCCCCACAATCCTCTCTCAGATTATATAACCTCATCCTGTAGGATCATTGTTGCTTGTCTCATATCTGCAAAACTAAGGAGCTCTGGTTTAAATCAAAGAATGCTTGTTGGAAGGTACCATGTTGTCCATGCCTAATCAGGAATGAACAAGTAGTTTCTGAAGGCAAAAATATATAATATATGCATAAAATGAGCAAGTTACTCAATTGCCTAATACTTCTTATTGGTTTCCCATTATTTTTAAACATTCACTAGTAAAGTACAAATAAAATGTGATTCACTTTATAGCCAAATAAGGAATAGAAAGAGTTTATTAATCAAAGACACAAATAATAAATGATAATGAGGGACAAGCTTACACTTATTGAATTGGCAAATAGAAGTTTACCCAATGAAGGCAAAACATTTTTGGGTCAAGAGCTATAACATATTCATACTCGTAGGCCAAGTAATTTTACTTTTAAGCTATAACATATTCATACTCTTAGGCCAAGTAATTACTTTTAGCTTTCAAGTGCAAAGAAGCAGTATAAAAGAAGAACTCCATCTATGCACAGATTTCACTGAAGCATCTAGCTTAGGCTTGACAGAGAGTGAGTAATCAATCACTGTATACAGAAGGAGGGGTGGAAGAGAAAGAACAAAAAGAGAAAAAATGACAGAGAAAGGGAGGAAAATTAGAAAGCCTCTGGACATGCAGCCATGGAACACTTTGCTTAATATGGGTATGGTGACCAGCACAATAGGAGGTAACTTGAAAGTGACAATTGTGGAGACTCATGTAGCCATATGGAAATATGCCACAGATGGTGGCAGTGGTGGGGGTGGAGTTTGGGGCTTGGGGAGCAGAATACAAAGTCAATCTGCTTTTATGAGGATCATCTCTGCAAAATTCTGAGTATATAGTAAGGGACTAGAAAAGACCCTGTCAGATAAACAATATGAGTTCTTGGAACAGTCAGTTTTGTCTTTTGGTATGGTACATGTGAGGTTGAGACACCTGCTTTAGATTCTACTACCATTATGATGAATGCATTTGCAAGTAAAGCAAAATCCATGTTTCCAGAAATCTAGGAAGCACTGATGAAGGCCTATGGCAGCAGGATCGAGTAGGGGTTCTCAATCTGGGCTGCTCACCGGAATCACTTAGGCAGCTTTAAAGATATGGACTCCTTTGTACCACTTTTAGAGATCCAAATTTGTTTGCTCTGAGTGGGTCTGGGCATCTGAATGTGGAACCTAGGTGGTTTTATTCAGCAGCTAATGTTAAGCCAGGCCCACAACCAGCAACACCTCTGGATCCCAGAGGCCTGTTAGAAATTAAAACGTGTAGCCTTCTCCCCGATCCACTGAAACAGAATCTGAATTTTTAAAAGCTGCCCAGACTGGACATGTCAGTCTGAGACTGGCCCAGAGGACTAACCAGTTAGCGTTGTGCCCCTTTTTTGTGACAGTCACGTCCTTCTTAATGTTGCATTTCATCTTTTGTGTTTTGAAACACATTACACCTGTTTTCTCAGGAAATATTTGCTCTTTCTGAAATGCCTCCACTTTTCTTTGATAGAAATGCAGTAAACACATTTACTGACACAGGTGAAATTGCAAGAGATCACTTCATTTCTTCACCTGAATTTAGAATCCAAAATGACCTTAGGAATTATCTTCAATCATGTCATTTCACAATGAAAGAATTAAGGTCCACTAAAGCTAAGATATTACCAAGTGTCACACTGTTAGAAATCAGAAAATCCTAGGTTTAGAAGAGCTTTTGATGAATCAGGATAGTCCTCTTGAGAATTCAGTCTTTCATTGTAAAATCCACTTAGTGTTTTGTTATGTGTACACATTATGGCTTTCCTAGATTAAAGATAATTTTTTTAAGGCCTCTAGTGACTTATCTCAAGTTCTGGGCAGGTGTGTTTTATTGGCAACCTCTGACAACTGTTGCATCATCCATTTCTCTTGCTACAGAGAATATTTTCCCCCAAATTAAAAGTTCTACTGTTTGGGAAAAATACTAATTGTCCAGTCTAAACCTGTCTTTTTTTCTTGAGTTGGAGTCTCACTCTTGTTGCCCAGGCTGGACTGCAGTGTTACTCTCACGGTCACTGCAGCCTCAACCTGCCAGGCTTAAGTGATCCATCTGTCTCAGCTTTCCAAGTAGCTGGAAGTACAGATGCATGCCACCACACCCAGCTAGTTTTTTTTCTTTTTTGTGTGTGTTGATTTATTGTAGAGACAAGGTCTCACCACATTGTCCAGGTTGGTCTTGAACCCCCAGGCTCAGGCAATCTTCTCGCCTTGGCCTCCCAAATTGTTGGGATTACAGGCTGAGCCAACATGCCCAGCCCAGGTTAAACCTGTTAATAGCAAATTTAGTATACAAAATCCCTGTTGTAATAGAAGTCTGTGGAAACAGTTGGTTCATAAAACTGAAGTGGGTGAGATGGGACAAGACAAAGTTGATGCAGGTACCCAGAGATTCTTATTTGGCTGGTATGTGAACTAGCAGAGGAATTAGTGGAGATAAACAAGGGTTTCTAGAAGCTTCACAAACATTTGCAAGGATGTGCAGGAAAGCTTGCACTGGCATAATTACTGAGCTGTTTATGGTTGGAGAATGTATAGTAATGTCAGAACTATGAAAGAACTTCTGTAGTGGGAATTGAGAGTCCCACTGTGAGCTGAACAGCAAGGCTTGGTTCCTCACAGCTGCTAGTGTGGGCCGTGGACCAGCAGCACGGGCAACACCTGGGGCTTTGCTGGAAACACAGTATCCCAGGCCTCATCCAGACCTACTACAGTACCTTAATCTGAAGTTGAGCAAAATCCCCACTCACTAAAGTTTCACTTCCATTCACTGTTTCCCAAATTGGTTTCAATAATGGAATTATGTGAATGCATGAGTCTTGGGTCCCACCTCAGACCTGAGTCAGAATCTTCAGAGGTAAATCTGAGAATCCATGCTTTTAACCATGACCTTTGATGATTCTTATAATAAGGACATTCGACAAAGTTGGAGGATTAAGAACTTTATAAGCACACAGAACTGAGATTGGCCCTTGGTTCTGTCACCTAGTGGCGGGTGTCTTGGAGAAGCTACCTTCCCTCTGGGAGTTTCCTTCTTGTCATGTAGCAAAGATGATACAGCATTCTTTGTTTATTTCATTTAAGCACCAAACAGAGAAATATGAAGCAGTGTAGAAATGGTCTAAGTTTCTGCCTTGCACTTAGTAGGTATGAAATAGAATATCACTATTAGCATTTTTGTTGTGTCCTATTTAACACCTCAATTTTGTCCTCTGAAGAAATAAGAAAGGTAGATATTTAAAGTTTTTTGTTTGTTTGCCTTTTTCATTCAGTCAATTTATCTTTACAACATAGGTGGCAGGTTTTGGAAGCAAAGCTGAACTCAAAGCCTAGCAGGAAAGTCAGATAGGTGAACAGAAATAATATAATAGATACAGAGGTTTTGTTCACAAACAAGCCATTTCATACATTCAGATAATGTTTTGGTTAGCTTGTGGGGGAAAGAGATGAAAGCTACTATTTAATATCATTAAAATAATCATTATTTCTTTCATATATGCTAACTCAGGCAGAAAGGAAAGAGCTTTCTAGTGCATGAAAATAAAACCTTGTCAAAGAAAATAAGGTTTCCATGTGACTTTAATTGTGAGTATAAATTAGCACAGGAGAACACCCCAAACTGTGGCAAAATTATGTCCTTATTTAAAGTAGATGCTCTATCAGTTCATCTTTTCTACCAATTCTTTCCAACCTTGTGTTTTTCACTCTCCCTTGTCCTATTATTAGCCTCTATTTTATAACAGCTGGAGAATATTTTTTTTATTTTTTATATTTTTCAGCAGTAGAGCTACCCACTGACACACAAGCATATTGCTCCTTTGCCTCAAAGCTGAAAGCTGAGATTTCCTAATTGAATTTCTGCCCTTCAGAAACACAGGGTCATTGGGATCCACCCGCTGTTAGAGAACTCCAGGGAGGCCAGGCTCAGAGCACACTGGCCTCTTGACATTTTCTTTTTCTCTCTACACTACCATCTCCAAGCATCCTTCTGCCCCAAAGCCTAGGGACTGTTTGTTTAATGGCCTCCTGTTGAATTAATAACTCCTTTCCCTGATGTGAGCTATAACTGCTTTTTGGATTTGTTTATATTAGAAAGTAGACTTTGAGAAACTAGAAAGCTACCCTGTTTTAGGAACTCTTATAAACTTTCTTTCTTTTGTCTCTTCTGGATGTATGGGTCACTGTATTTTGCCAATATGCCAAGGCGCTTCTGACCTATAGTAAGGTAAATTCTTTACAGTTACCTTAATTTGACCCTATGTGAACCTTGCAACAGCACTACTAGAGAAAAGAAATACTACTCAGTTGAGAAAAGGTAGGATATTTTTATTTGACTATGCCAATATGTACCTCTAAATTATCATATAATTCAATAATGATCAATGGTCAAGACAGCCTTGATATATTCATTCTTTAGGAAAATTTTAGAACTTGAAAAATTCATCTCTTATATCTAACATGTTTAAAAATTAGTTTTTTATTATTACCATAAAATGGTTTTTGCAAATATCTCATATATATGTAGATAAAATTATATATTAATTATGAATAAAGAGAAAGAATCTTGATTTCGCATTTAATTAGTGTGACACTTATTAGGTTTTATGAACTATACTCTTGTCTGTACTTTCCATTTGCCTTAAAAATTCAGACTTTGAGTGAAACAAATTTTTAAAATGTCATCATCTTCTGATATGTTTTTGAGTACCATTTGGATGCAAGAGAGAAAATAATTCAGAGAAGTGACCAATTGCATAAAGAATTTATGATATGAAGCTGATTACTTTTAATTGAATATAAAATAATTTGTAATTTCCTCCCCCCTGGGGTTTGAAGGAAATTTATCTAACAGCCGCTCCCCTCTCCATGCCTTTGGTGGCCAGCAGGAACAGGCTTTAACAGGAGAAATAAGTAGGCTCTTATCTTTCCAAATGTGAATGCACATGTTAGCTCGTTTAGGAAGCTCTCCATGGCTTCATGAACATTGATTTTTGAAATTTTCTATGTAGATATGGGTGCTATGGTATGGATATGGTTTGTCCCAGCCAAATCTCATGTTGAAATTTGAATTACAGTGTGGCAGTGTTAGGAAGTCTGATCTAGTGGGAAGTCTCTGGGTTGGAAGAAGATCCCTCATGAATAGATTAATGCCCTCCCTTGGGAGTGAGTGAGTTCTTCCTCTATTTGTTCCCAAGAAAGCTGGTTGTTAAAAATAAAAATAAAAAAGGCCCTGGGCCTCCCCCCGCCCACCTCACTCTCTCTTTTCTTGTCTCTTGCCTTGTGACCTTTGAACAGACCAGCTCCCCTTCACCTTCTTCCATGAGTGGAAGCAACCTGAGGCCCTCACCAGATGCAGATGCTCAATCTTGAATCTTCCAACCACCAGCACCATGAGCCAAATAAACGGGTTTTTTTTTTCTTTATACATTATCCAGCCTCAGGCACTCCTTCACAGCAATACAAAATGGACTAAGACAATGAACATAGCTCATATGTGTATCATAAAGCTTGTCACATTGAATTAAAGTAGAAAACACCCATCTTGACCCCTCTTTTGTAAGTTTTTCTGAGAACATTCATCACTATATTCCTACCACTTTACAGTGGACTTGAAACATCGAATTTGCTAAATAAACATTGGCAGGGTGATGAATATATAAGAATGACATTTATTGTTTAATGTACATAAAATAGGACTAAAGCTGCTATTCTGTAGCACTCACACGTGGCATGCACATTTCTAAACAAAATATTCTCCAAATTATGTGGTTTTTTTTTTAATTCTTTGAATTTTTTCCTTAATTTCTCATTTGAAAAAATTTGGAAGAGAGATTTTGTATGTAAATATGAGGGAGTCCTCCAAAAAGCCGGAATTTATTTGTAAAAAGTTGTCTATTAATTCTTACATGTTTAAAATTCAGTCACCTTCAAAGTACTCTGTTCGATGCAATATGCCTATAAACCTATAGAGACACCTTTTCCATTGCTCAAAATAGTTTTTGAACTCGTCAATTTTGATGCCTTTTAGTGCTTCTGCCATTTTTTGTTTCACCTCTTCCATATTGGCAAAACATCTTGCTTTGAGAACTTTTTTCCCTTTAAGAACTTTTTTCATCCAGGTAAACAAAAATGTCGCTCAGAGTGAGATTGGGTGAAAAAGGCAGATGGAGCATGGAAGTCATGCCATTTTTGGTTAAACAAAACAAAACAAAACTGCTGAACACTCAGCACAGTGTGGGTAGGTGCACTTATAAATCACTCATCATGAACTGGGCAAACACACTGAAAGAATCTCCACAAAAAAATTCACTTAAGCTGAATGCAGCCTCTCATAACAATGCTAGCTGGTTCGCTGATTTCAGTGTGTTCTTAGTTCACTTACCTATCAGGGGAATTCCGTACTACAAAGGGCCTCGCATATCCTCCAGAAAATAACTCCGGGTTTTTTCGGGTCCCTCTTGTACACTTGATGAAGATATTTCCCTTCAGTTTACCAGTCTAGAAAGTATTTCCCTGGTACTCCAAGTATGAGTTTTCCTCCTTATCGTGGTTGCCACTCACAGGAGATTGTGCTGAATCCTTGGTGCTCTAACAGCAAGTTCTTTACAAAAAGGAACTTTTTGTCTCATTCACCATTGAACCTCAGTGATTTTCATGATGCCAGATACCTAGTGAATAGATTGTATATATGTACATATGTGTGCATGTGTGTACATAGGGTTGATTTTGCATCAAGCTATTTTAGTAGAAATATTTTCCTAATATTCATAAAACCATCAGAATAGCTGTGATCATTAAAAAACATAAACAGATTTGTGAAGATCTACTGTAAGATAAACTTTGGAAAACCTACCTTTGTTTCCTTTGTCTTTTTTCTATAAAACAAAACAGATTTCCTCCTCCTGTCACATTAAAAAAATTTTTTTTCAAGTAATATGCAGGTACACAGGTAACTAAATAAAACACTAATTGGATGTTGGCAAGTAATGCCACAGAGTTGGGATACAGTGAAGGCATATTGGGCTTTGGGGACCCACTGCTCTGTTTTCTTATCCAAACCCTGCCAGCATTTAGTGCCTCAGGAAACAGCTGATTTCTGAACAGTGGGGATAATAAAACAGAGGGAGTACATTCTTGTGAAAAATACAATAAGAACAATACACATAGCATATAGTTTTCTATAAATTTGAATCCCAACTGAATTATAATTAGGGCTTCCACATATCCTATTTAATATGGGGCATTCTTGGTTTGTGTTTATTTTACAGAAGAAATGATTAAAATGTCCCACTGTAACTGAAGAGTTTGAGGGTTTGAATAACAATCTATAATGGTCACAGATTATAATATGTTGGGGAATTGAGAAAGGTAGATAAAGAGGGATGGGGAGAGGGAGAAGGGGAGGAAGGGGAGAGGGAGAGGAGGAAGGAAGGGGAAGGGGGAGGGGGAGAGAGAGAGAGAGAGAGAGAGAGAGAGAGAGAGAGATAGAGAGAGAGAGAGGGAGAGAGAGAGATCTTAAAAGATAGCGAGAGTTTAAACGTCTCATTTTCAAGCAGTTTGGATTTTAGGATACCTAAACCACAAGAATAATAAAGGAAAGGAGTTAGTGGACTGGTGTCAAATTGCCTAGTCTGACACACAAAGATTGACATTTTGGTATAAGCATAAAACTGATTTGGTCCTTAAATCATCTTTTATATTTTTTTTTTTTTTTTTTGAGTTGGAGTCTCACTCTGTCACCCAGACTGGAGTGCAGTGGCCGCTCCCGGCCACCGCAGCCTCGACCTGCTGGGCTCCGGCGATCCTTCCGCCTCAGCCTTCCGAGTAGCCGGAATTACA
>CAUYQG010017633.1:0-12063 GCA_963574415.1 Tarsius wallacei
GTGAGCGGATTGCCTGAGCCCGCGGGTTCGAGACCCGCCTGGGCAGGCGAAACCTCATCTCTACAATAAATCAAAAAAAAATTAGCCGGGCGTGGTAGCGCGCGCCTGTAATTCCGGCTACTCGGAAGGCTGAGGCGGAAGGATCACTGGAGCCCAGCAGGTCGAGGCTGCGGTGGCCGGGTGCGGCCACTGCACTCCAGTCTGGGCGATCGAGTGGGACTCCAACTCAAAAAAAAAAAAAAAAAAAAGAAGAAGAAGTAGAAAAGAGCAATTTTAGCTAACCCAAAAAAAGTCTGGGTATGAACTGCCCAAGACAGAAAAGGCCATTAACTGATGTACACTGTACATTTGAGAGAAAATTTGTTTCTGTTTTTTAAGACAGAAAGATGAGTATGTTTGAGTGCTGATGGGAAGCAGCCAGTAAAGAAAAAAAGCTGAAGATCCATAAGAACAAAGAGAAATGGGAAGAGAATGATCCAGAGCACATGTAAAAGGATGGACCTTAGATGGGAGGAGGGGGCCTCTGATGTCACAGCAGCAGATGGAGATGGATGAAAGGGAAGGTAGTTTTATCAATCTGCCAGTAAGAAGTTGAGAGAATTTTGTCTTAAGCTTCAATTTCTCTGTAAAGTAGAAGATGAAGTTAAGTGTGGTAAGGGAAGAAGAGCCACAGTTTTTATAAAATGGGGCATGTCTAAAATAATCCCTGTGAGAAAAGACAGTAGAACTGACTAGGGAAACAAAATACAGGTACAGCACTGAGGACCGAGGTGTGTTGGTGATCATAGTGTCTATGGGCAGCATCCTAGAGAGTTATGTGATTCTCTCACGTGCACAGATTTCTCAAATGCTGCCCAGCACTTTTATGTCAGGGTCTAGAGAAAACAGACAGTTGGATTCATCTACAGTTGCAGTGTTTCCAGGCAAGTGGGTTAGAATAATGGTGGGGCAGGGATATGGAAAACTAGCAAGTGAATTGCAGAAGTGATAAACACAAGAAATCTGAGCTGAAGTATATAGAAAGGTCCATGTACTGAATGTGCCAGTCATTTCAAAGAGGCAATGTCTTAGAGAAGGTTGAAGGCCAGGAAATAAAAACTTTAAGCGAAAAGTCAAGGACATGTGGGTATTAATGAAGCACAGAATGTGGGTTCTACAGCATCAGTCGACATTTATTTTTGTTTCTATGGATCAGAAATCCCGGTGTAGCTGAGCTGCATGTCTCTGGTTCAGAGTCTCCCATAAGACCGCAAAGTCTTGGCTGTGGCCGCGTGTATCTGTGGGCTTAACCAGGGGAAGTTCTGCTTCTAAGCTCACTCATATGGCTGTTGACAGGCCTCAGGTTGGCTAGAAAGGAGAACAGTTTGGGACTGAGAGGAGTGATACAGCGAGTACTTCTGTCTTTGCATGGGAGTGAGGCTGATTGGAGGAATGTGCAACATGACTGACTTAGCAGGTCTTCAGGTGGTGAGAGAGTTAGTCACACTCAGGTTTCCTCAGAATTTAGTGGGAAACAATTCTTAAGAAGTAACTATTTCTTGTGGGTGGGGAGACTCTAGTCCTTTTAAGGGAAGTCAGCTCAGGTCTAGCCTTAATAAATGACCCAAGAAAGATTCTCAAACACCAAATTAAGACTCATAGAGAGTACAGATATGTGTACCTTTTGGTATCTTCATATAATAAATGCATCTAAATTTCTAGCTAGATAGATTGGGGGAATGAGAAGTGTCTCAAAATTAAGGGACTATATAGGGAAATACTAAGACTGAAGCTTAGAAAAGATTTGGTGTTTACACTGAAATGAATGTCAGGAGCATGTTTTATTGTGGAAGCAGGTTTTCCCTTATTTCATAATTAAACACCTTGTTTTTCTTTTGTTTTAAATAGTGCATCTGTTATCTATTACTGCATAACAAAGTATCCTTAAAACTTAACAGCATCAGTCGACATTTATTTTTGTTTCTATGGATCAGAAATCCCGGTGTAGCTGAGCTGCATGTCTCTAGTTCAGTCTTCCATAAGACCGCAAAGTATTGGCTGTGGCCGCATGTATCTGTGGGCTTAACCAGGGGAAGTTCTGCTTCTAAGCTCACTCATATGGCCGTTGACAGGCCTCAGGCCCTCATTGGCTGCTGACCTTGCACATAGGCCTCATCACAGGGCAGTTCATGATGTAATAGCTGGCTTCCCTAAGAGAGAATAAGAGAAGGTGCCCAAGATGAAAGTCATAATCTTTGTCAACTTGTCTTGGAAGTGCCTTCTCATTACCTCTACAGTATTCTGTTCACTAGAAGGATTCACTAAATCTGGATTCAAGGGGAAGGAATTACATAAGGGCGTGACTACCAGATCACCGGGAGTCACCTTAAAGGCTGCATACAACAGTAAAAATATTTAGACATCCTCAAAGATAGTATGTGTGCTTCCAGAAAAGGAGACATTCCCCTTCAACCATAGACCAAGAAAGATGCCTTGCCTGAATTTACTAAATGAGCTCCCTGACTGTTCTCTTTACCCTGAGTCTTGGCCCCTCAGATATATCCTCTTTATTAATTACACCCAGGCTGGGTGCAGTGACTCACACCTGTAATCCCCAGGGCTTTGGAAGGCCAAGGCAGGAGGATTACTTGAGGCCAGGGGTTTGAGACTAGCCTAGGCAACATAGTAAGACACTGTTTCTACAACAATTTTTTAAAATTAGTCAGAGCTACTTGAGAGGCTGAGTCGGGGAATCACTTGAGCCCAGTAGTTTGAGGCTGCAGTAAACTATGATTATACCACTGCACTCCAGTCTGGGCAACAGAGCAAGACAATATCTCTTTTAAAAATTTAATTACAATCAGAGCAAACTTCTTATCTCAGATTTATTTGTAGTTATTCTGTCCCTTCCTCTCTCACTCACACATAAATATACCATGTTCTCCCTGACCTTTGCTTATGCCTCTGTCTATGTCTGGGCTGCTCTGTGGCTAATCTCCCTCATTCTTTTTATTAGCTAATTTCTTCCACATAGTTCAAGTCCAAAATCAGATGCCATTTTTGGGGGGACACCTTCTCTGTACTGCCAAGACTGAGTTAAGTACTTTCCTGTGTGTTCACACAGTCTTTGTCAAAGTACTTGCCCACCATGTGTTTTCATGCTGAACTCCTTATCTAGATTCCCCGTGTAGTGAGGGGGGAATGTCTTATTCAGTTATGTCTGAGCGACTAGCATACTACCTGGAAAGTAGCAGGTGCTAGTCAATATTTGTTGCTTGATTGCATGAGGATTTATAGACCATTTTAGAAGCACTCAGTAGCTGGTGGTAGTGGAAAGAGATACAAGATGAGTTTTTCCTTGCTGCCCCATCTCCCTACCGTGAGTACTAATTAGCTGTTCCCTAAAAGTGTCCCTAAAGGACTCATCAACATAAAGAATCCAGACCCATGGCTGGGTGCGGTGGCTCATGTGTATAATCCCTGCACTTTGGGAGGCTGAGGTGAGGGGATTGCCTGAGCCCATGGGTTCAAGACCAACCTGGGCAACTTAGCGAGATCTCATCTCTACAATAAATCAAAAAATTAGCCAGGTATGGTGGTATGTGCCTGTAGTTCCAGCAACTCAGAAGGCTAAGGCAGAAGGATCACTTGAGCCCAGCAGGTTGAGGCTGTGGTGGCTATGAGTGTGCCAGTGCACTCCAATCTGGGCGACAGAGTGAGACTCCAACTCAAAAAAAAAGAATCCAGACCCACAGGAGATTAGAGACTGGAAAGGAGACCCTCTTGGGACTCTACTGGTATTCTTAATCCAACCCTAGATTTCCCTATGTGGGCGTGAATAAGTGGATTTGCATGCTTTTATATGGGGAGACACTTAAGAATCAGCTTTATTGAGGAAAGATTAACATACAATAAAATACACCTATTTTAAGTGATGGATGAGTTTTGACAAATGTAATTTTCTCTTTAAACTGTGATTGTGAGTGATGATCTAAAGTATTAGCCTTTGTGGACTAGTCAGAAAGAACTATCCTATCCTAGAATTTGTCTTCTACAGAAGTTCCAAGGAACCTTCTTAAAAATGAACTTTGGAGTATTTAAGAACTTTATATAACAAATTGGGAAATCTCTGTGTGAGCATATAATTACCTTTTAGAATCCCAACTAATCACTTAGGAATGCATTTTTAACAATTTTCTTTATTGTCTACTTTAGTGGAACTTAACAGGGTAACACTTAAGGTTGCTAGCTAACATGTTACCACAGCCAGGCTTGTTGGCACACATCTGTAGTCCCAACTACTCTGAAGACTGAGGCAGGAGGATCACTTGAGCCCAGGTTTTGAAGCCAGCCCGGGCAACATAGCTAGACCCCATCTCTTAAAAAACAAAAAATGTCACTGAAAGTGAACTGTATGTACAGAAGGAAATTATAAGGTATGATGGTTTCAAAATTCCATCCTTTGTACAGTGTAGAGTAAAAGCTATCCTGAAAACCTATTACTCTCATCTTTTTTTTTTTTTTTTTTTTTTTGCCTTATTTACTTCTCCAGTGAGCCAGAGCATCTGTGTCTAAAAGACAACTTGAACCAGCAGTGGTATCCTCTATCCTGATACTCTTCTGGATTTTGCTAATAGCTCCTTATTAATTCAACAGATATTTTCTGTGTACCCACAAAGCCTAAGACTACTACCCTCGGTACTAATACATACAGCAGTGAATAGAATAAAGCTTTTGTCCTCAAATAACTTATCATCTAGTTTTTTGTCTTGAAAGGTCGAGAACTGCAACAGAGTACCTGCAAACAGTGCTGATTGAATGTTATTCTTAGCATCATTATTTTTTCATTAATGAATGAATTTAGCTATGGCCTGTATTTTGATAGGTCCCAGATACTTATCTGCAACCCTCAGTCCTGTTCAGAGTTGCATCCTATGTTTTTAGATGCCCATGGAGCTTTCTGACTGGATGTCAGTATATTCAAAGGTGAGCTTGTGTCCCACAATGAAAGCCATCTTCTCTTTCTGGGTGTCCTGTATCCATTAATGGCATCATTTTTAACCATTTATCCAAGCTCAGCACCTCCAGGTTGTCCTCGATTCCCATCTTCTCTTTACTCAAGTTATTCAAGCCAATCAATTTGATCCCCTAAATATCCTTCAAAGCATTTCCCACTTCTGTAGTCTCCCTGCCCTGGTTTGTGCCCTCAGAGCTGCTCAACTACTAAAAATACCCTCTTCCTTCCCCACCTGTGGTCTCTCCTTAGTTCTTTAATGGCGTAATTCTGGTTGCACCACTCTCCTGCCTAAAGACCAGTGACTCCACAGCATCCACAGCTTGAAAGCAACATCTTTAAAATAACACAAGCTACTTAATGATTTAGCCCAACCTCTGTCTCCCACCATAAACCTTGTGTTCAATCCACATTAAACTGGAACACTTCACGCTCACTGTATTTTTACCTTTGCACAGGCTCTTTCATCAGTCTCCCATCCCAAAATGCAGACCGGGCATTTTTAAATGATACTCTGATAATCCCTAAGTAGGTGGTTTCTTCTTCCTTGCACTGCAATTACTTATGTTTTCATGCCTTTCTCCAGTAGAAGTTTCAAACAGTTCTTTCTAAACTGTGAGATCTTAGAAACTTCGGCTATACCAAATTCACACTTAGTTTTCTGGCAGTTTGGAACATTTCAGAATTTAAACATTCCTTCATTGCTTTCCACCCATCAACTTACATTTAACTGAATGTAGCTTTATTTCTTTTGATCTGTGAAAAAAATGTTACTTTAGAATTTCTTCAACATCTGGTTACTTCCATACTGCGATTTAACTTTCTTATGCCAGAAATCGCCTTTTCTTCAGTTTTTCTCTGATATATACTTAATAAACTTATAGGTAAAAATATTAATTTAGAGCAGTTATAATGGTTGTACTTTTTATGATATATCTAATTGTTTATCCTTAAAACAGTTTATTTGAAGTACCTTAACATGAAGTTATCTGTTTTTTTTCTATAATCCTAATTAAACACTATCTATAATCTGCTTAATTTCTAGGGTTCGACTACACGAATAGACCATGAAACAGCCAGTGTTTTGAGTTCTAGTAGCACACACTCTGCACCTCGAAGGCTGACAAGTCATCTGGGAACCAAGGTAACAGAAGATCACAAACCCTGGTCACTAATGCTGTGAATATTTTGCTAAGACATTCTTCATATATGTTTTCTAGAGGAGAATTCTGATTCTCAGTCTCTTAAATAAATGACATCTTTTTTTACAAAGAAGCATAAACAAAGGGAAAATTAGGATTATAAAAAGGGCCAAATCAACTAGTTTTTTATTCTTTTTCTGAATTATTCTTTTCTCTGCACGTGTCCTAAGTTCCAGCCAAACTGGCTCACTTCCTTCTTCCTGAACACTCCCTGTGACTTTTCTGTCTCCATGTGTTGCCTGCAGTGGCGCACACCACAAATGGCAGCTACAAAACATTTTCTGATTCCTAAGATCCTCTTACCTCTCCATGCAATCCATCTACCTTACTTGAATCACTAACAATGTGCACGAAACTTTCTTTTGGAAAACAAAATGTATCTTTTATTGCATCTAACACAGTGCCTGCACATAAGTGTTTTAAAAATGTTTACTGCCAGGCTTGATGACTTAACCTGTAATCCCAGCACTTTGGGAGACTGAGGCGAGTGGATTGCCTGAGCCCGCAGGTTCGAGATCATCCAGGCAACTTGGCAAGAACTCATCTCTACAATAAATAAAAAATTAACCGGGCATGGTAGCATGCACCTGTAATTCCGGCTACTTAGAAGGCTGAGGCAGACAGAACATCGGAGCCCAGCAGGTCGACACTGGGGTGGCCATGAGTGTGGCACTGCATTCTAGCCTGGGTGACAGGGTGAGACTCCAACTCAAAAAAAAAAAAGTAAAAAAATAAAAATAAAAATGTTTTCTGAGATACATGGAAAAATTATTGAAATTGAATGTTATCCAATACTAATAAGTGAGCTTTCTTAGGCTATCTCAAATGTTATCATATATTTTAGGATTTGGGAACAATATTTGAAAAGAAAATGATTATTATTGTTTTAAAGTCAAAGTCTTTAGTATTAAGGTTAACTTCTAATGTTACTAAATAATATGTTTTTGGCTAAATCTAAATAATGTTATTGTTTTCACAGCATACCCTGTATACTCTTTCTTTGTTCTAAATAATATACTATTATTATAATATAATGTACTCTGAGGAAACATGTTGCTGAAATAACAGATACTGTTTTAAGTAATGAATTTTAGGATAATCAACAATATTCTCAATGTGAGACTTGATTTTTGTTATAAGTCACAGCAGTTACTAGTTGGGACCTAGTAAGCCAGTAACTTTGCTAGGAATTGTAGGTACATTATCTCTGATCCTCTTGAAAATCCTGTGAAGTATTTTTATCCCTCTAAATAAGAAAACTGAAGCAAAAAAAGTGTTATTAATCTTTACAGAGAAAATCCTATTAGTTATTCTCCATTTTGCAACTCAGAAAACTGAGGCCCAGAGAAGTCAAGTAACTTTATTAGTATCATGCAACTTGCTCCTAAGGGTGGAGCCAAAATTTGAACCTAGGTTTGATGAAAGCCCGTTTATCCACAGTCCTATATGCTAGCTTCCTAAAACTTTCATATCTAAAAGTATATGTGTGTTTATACATTTATAGCAGCATTTCTCAACCTCAGTACTAGTGGCTGGATAGTTCTGTGTTGGGTTGTAGAATGTTTAGCAGCATCCCTGGTCTCTACCCAGTAGGTATCCCTAACATGCCCACACTACAGTTGTGGTAACTGAAAATGTCTCTCCAAGATGGTGACAAATGTGTCCTGATGGGTGCAAAATTGCCCCAGAATGAAAATCACTGATTTATAGAGGTGGTGCATTCTTTATATAATAGTTTCTACTTTTATATAATATTCTCGAGCTTTGAAATAAGTGTAGGTCATGGTCCAGGACAACTGGGTACTGTTTTCCTGTTTCCAATGTGTTATTTAGTACTTAAAATTTATTGTCAGAGAGTAATTGGCGCTTACCAGTTGCTTTAAAAAAACTGACTACAAACCCTGGTTTTGTCGCTGTTTGTGATCATGGCATTTTCCTGTTTAGGATAAAATATTTCTGCCTGTATAATTATATAATCTAACAATATTATAATCTGATGAGAATTAATGATTACTAAGAATTAGTATTTAGTAAGTTATAATTGTTACAAAAGTGTTTTTTATTTAGTACTTATAGTTGTAGATTAAAAGAAGTATAATAAGATTTTTAATTGTGTAAAGCATTTAGATAAGCCACATTCCTTGATGTGAGAGAGTGAGTGTGTGTGCGAGTGAAAAGTCATTTGATTTTTACTCATTATAATCAATGGATTTCTACCAGCTGATCCATAAATAGATGAATAGCACTAACAATTTGAATGTTAGTTAATATGCAAGAATTTACTTTCTCTTTTAGTACTGTAAATTACCACTCCTGTTATTTACTCACACAAAGTGGTGATGATTGTATAGATTTTGAAATAACACTCATTACTTCATCCTGGAAAAGTTTTGGTTTTTTTTTTTTTTTAATAGAGTTAGAATAAATATCCCATTCATCACTTCATTGGTTTTGGCTTTTAGATATTAAAGTCATAATTTTGTTTCTAAACTCATTTGGCCCACAGGTGGAAATGGTGTATTCATTGTTGTCAATGCTTGGTACTCATGATAAGGATGATATGTCGCGAACTTTGCTAGCTATGTCTAGCTCCCAAGACAGCTGTATATCCATGCGACAGTCTGGATGTCTTCCTCTCCTCATCCAGCTTTTACATGGCAATGACAAAGACTCTGTATTATTGGGAAATTCCCGGGGCAGTAAAGAGGCTCGGGCCAGGGCCAGTGCAGCACTCCACAACATCATTCACTCACAGCCTGATGACAAGAGAGGCAGGCGTGAAATCCGAGTCCTTCATCTTTTGGAACAGATACGAGCTTACTGTGAAACCTGTTGGGAGTGGCAGGAAGCCCATGAACAAGGCATGGACCAGGACAAAAATCCAAGTATGTTCTCTGTTGTATATGTCATAGTGCATGTTTCTAAGCAAATGTAAGTTTTAGAACAAAAAAATTTTTTAGTTAGTATGTTGTCTTTATGACCAAGACATGTTATATTAGCTATTTATGCCACTATCGTATCTTAAAGCTTAAGTCTTTATTTTCCTAGAAAAATCTAGCAAAGGAAAGTGTTATATACACTACAATATAATCAAAAAAGAACAGCAATCAAGAGAGATGTATAGAGTCATAGCATAGTAGGGCCTTAGTAGGGCAAGAAGAACTTGAGTAACTGTGCTGCCCGTCTTTTTCATTTCATTGGTAAAGCTCAGGAAAGTATCTTTACATAAGTTCCTTCAGCTATTGGTGACCAAGCCATTATCTTTTTTTTACATTTGCACATCATTCTTCAGTAGACACAGAACTGTGTTATGTCTGTTATGTTACTTGGTCCTCACAACAACCTTGTGAAGTAGGAAAGAAAGGTATTATCATCTCCATGTTATAGATGAAGAAACTGAGACTCAAAGAGGCTAAAAGACCTGCCTTTGGCCTCACAGCTAGTAAGTGGTAGAGCCAGGAACAGGCCAGATCTCCTAACTCTCAGCTCAGTGCTCCTCCTACTATACAATCCATCTCTAGGTGATGGGCCCCATTTGCTGGGGGAAATAAGCCACTCAACTCTTTGCTCAGGGAGGGACCCTTGGCACTAGCCCTTTTCCCTCAGGAGAGGGAATGTGGGAGTTGGGATCCTTGGGGATATAACTTCATTCCTGTAGCCAGGAACCAAAAGCAGTAAGTATATAAGGTAAGGCCTTCCTTTCACCTGCTGAGAACACACACACAAATTCACACACACACACACACACACACACACACACAACAAGTAAACAGTTCTGTTATATTAGCCTGTAGATTTGGAGAACAGGAGAAGAGGTGATGATGAGAATATAACTTTATGAAGCAGATTTTTTTTTAAGCTTAGATATGCGCCTTTGGGAGGCTGAGGTGAGTGGATTGCCTGAACCCGCGGGTTCGAGACCCGCCTGGGCAAGCGAGACCTCATCTCTACAATAAATCAAAAAATCCAGCCGGGCGTGGTAGTGCGCGCCTGTAGTTCCAGCTACTTGGAAGGCTGAGGCGGAAGGATCGCCGGAGCCCAGCAGGTCGAGGCTGCGGTGGCCGGGAGCGGCCACTGCACTCCAGTCTGGGCGACAGAGTGAGACTCCAAATCAAAAAAAAAAAAAAGTTGCAGAACTGGCATGAATTAGTATAGTTCTCTGCTTCAGGTTTCACAGTAGTAAAATGGGAAGAAAAATATTAGAGGGCCAACTTAAGGTTGTTATCTTTTTAGTTGATCAAATTAGGATATTTAGCCGGGCACGGTGGTTCAAGTCTGTAATCCCAGCACTTTAGGAGGCCAAGGTGAGTGGATTGTCTGAGCCCACGGGTTCGAGACCCGCCTGGGCAACTTGGCGAGACCTCATCTCTACCATAAATCAAAAATGAGCTGGGCGTGGCGGCGCGCCTGTAGTTCCAGCTACTCTGAAGGCTGAGGCGGAAGGATCGCCGGAGCCCAGCAGGTCGAGGCTGCGGTGGCCGGGAGTGGCTATCGCATTCCAGTCTGGGCGACAGAGTGAGACTCCAACTCGGAAAAAAAAATAAAAAAGAAAAAGAAAAACGACTATATTTTAATCTTCAAAGTCTGAGCTTCCCTTCCTAGGTCACTGGCCGGCCATCTGCTCTCTGGCCCAGAATTCCCGCTTTCTCCCTTCCTCAACACACCCATTCGAACATCCTCTGTCATTTTATATTGCTGTGTCCCACGGCCCATGGCACTAACAAGCAAGGACTTCCCAAAAATCAAGGCGAAAAAGGAAGGAAGCTAACGAGCTGGCCACGCGAGCACACGGCTCGTTATTGTTTGTTAGATTCCGTGCATTGTATTTGCCAGGATGGTCTGCCGGTCCCCGTGGTGAAAGCCAGCTAACGTGTCAGATCCACATCACTGTGTGTACCTTTTAGAGAAAGGTGGTAGGGAGGTCATCCTTTCTGAGTAAGGAAAAATTCTCTGAGATAGACTTGCACTGGCAGAGGAATGAAAACGACACCTGCTTCGACCAAATTCCATGATGCGGCCATTCCATTCCTGAGTTTTATTGCTGAACTCCACTCGCGATAGCTGTGGAATCACGGCCAAATCTCAGTCTGGAGACCAAGGGACACAGCCTGACTAAGCTGGGCGAAAGGAAAAGCATTATTCTAACAATAGTCACTAGCAATATCTGGCCAAGATCAAATACACAACCATTAGGCAAGAAAACAATTGAAATGGAATACAGCAAAAAAATGAGACAAGATCTCTTAGGTGAAAGATAAACTGATGTACTCAGACAACTACAACGATAAAATCTGGAGGGCCTGGTAGGAAAAAATACTGATTTCTGAAGGAATGCATTCACTTATCCAACATACTTTCCCTTTAATCACCACTTCTCAGACACTTCATATTTGAACTTTGTCTGACTAAAAAGTTCCAGGTTTTGGCTGGGTGTGGTGACTCATGACTGTAATCCCAGCACTTTGGGAGGCCGAGGTGGGCGGATTGCTTGAGCCCAGGAGTTCAAGACCAGCCTGTGCAACATAGCCAAAAAAATAACTTAAAAAAACCAAAAAATTAGCCGGGCATGGTGGCCTGTAGTCCCACTTACTTGGGATGCTGAGGTAGAAGGATCACCTGAGCCCAGAAGGCCAAGGTTGCGGTGAGCAGTGACTGTTGTGATCATTCCAATGCACTCCAGCCTGCATGACAAAAAAAACCCACCTCAAAAAATAAAAATAGGCCGGGCTCGGTGGCTCAGCCTGTAATCCCGCGCCTTTGGGAGGCTGAGGTGAGTGGATTGCCTGAGCCCGCGGGTTCGAGACCCGCCTGGGCAAGCGAGACCTCATCTCTACAACAAATCAAAAAATTAGCCGGGTGTGGTAGCGC
>CAUYQG010017637.1:0-20696 GCA_963574415.1 Tarsius wallacei
TCCAAGAACACATCTCAAAAATCATCCACCACGACCAAGTAGGCTTCATCCCCAGGATGCAGAGCTGGTTCAACATCCACAAGACAATAAATGTAATTAAATACATCAATAAATGTAAAAACAACATTAGATGCATTAAAAGTTTTGGATAAAATCCACCATCTCTACTTGATAAAAACCCTCAAACACCTAGGTATAGAAGGAACATACCTCAAAATAGTAAGCATCATCTACAATCAACCCACAGCTAACACATTGCTAAATGGACAGAATCTGGAAACATTTCCCCCGAATACTGGAACAAGACAAGGGTGCCCATTCTCACCCCTCTTGTTCAACATTGTGTTGGAAGTCCTAGCCAATACAATTAGACAAAAGAAGGAAATTAGGGGTATCCAAATAGGAAAACAGGAAGTTAAGTTATTCCTCTTTGCTGATGACATGGTTCTATACCTCGAAAATCAAAGAGAATCTGTCAAAAACGTGCTTTCACTGATAAAGGATTTTGTCAAAGTCTTGGGTACAAAATAAATCTGCAAAAGACAGATGCATTCTAATATACTAACAACAAGTGGGTGGAGAACAAAATAAAAAGCACAATCCTGTCACAATAGCAACAACAACAATAAAAATGAAATACCTTGGCATCTTCCTAACCACAGAAGTGAAAGACCTTTACAATGAGAACTACAAAACACTGCCCAAAGAAATCCAAGAAGACACAAATGGAAAAATATTCCATGCTCATGGATAGGAAGAATCAACATTGTTAAGATGTCCATCCTACCAAAGGCAATGTACAGGTTCAGTGCAATATCCATTAAATTACCAACATCATTCTTCTCAGACCTGGAAATGACAATATAGAAATTCATATGGAAACATGAATGACCACGAATAGCCAAAACAATCCTTAGCAAAAGAAACCAAGCAGGAAGTATCACACTTCCAGACTTCAAATTTTTAAAAGGCTACAACAATCAAAACAGCCTGGCATTGGTACAAGAACAGGGATACAGACCAATGGAACAGGATAGAGATCCCAGATGCAAAGCCTCAGTTTTTCAACCAACTCATCTTTGACAAAACCTCCAACAACAACCGCTGGGGAGAGGAGAATCTATTCGGTAAACAGTGCTGGGAAAACTGGCTGATCACAAGCAGAAGATTGAAACAAGACCCCTACATATCACCACACACAAATATTAACTCTAAATGGATCAAAGACCTGAACACAAAACCTAAAACTACAAGAATCTAAGAAAATGCAGGAGATACCCTTATGAAAATTGGAACTGGCAACCAATTCCTGATAAAAACCCCAAGTGCCCATACCATAAGAGATAAGATAGACAAGTGGAACCTCATCAAATTGACAAGCTTCTGCAAAGCAAAAGAAGCCATCAAGAAAGTGAGGAGGCAGCCCACAGAATGGGAAAAAATATTTGTCAACAGTATATCTGACAAAGGACTAACATCTAGGATCTACAAGGAACTCAAATGTGTCAAAAGGAAAAAAAGCAAACAGCCCCATTAAAAAGTGGACAAAAGACATGAATAGACACCTCTTAAAAGAAGATATATGGGCAACCAACAGACACATGATGAAGTGCTCAGCCTAACACCACTAAGAATGGCCATGATTAATAAAAACAAACAACAACAGATGTTGACAAGGATGTGGAGAAAATGGAACGCCCCTACACTACTGATGGGAATGCAAACTAGTGTAACCTCTTTGGAAGACAGTGTGGCGATTTCTGAAAGAACTAGAAATTGACCTTCCATATGACCCAACTATCTCCCTATTGGGAATGGACCAGGAGGTACTCAAGTCATTCTATCAAAAAGATACCTGCACATGCATGTTTGTTGCAGCTCTATCCACAATAGCAAAAACATGGAAATAATATACTGCCCATCAAAGCTGGACTGCATGAAAAAACTGTGGTACATATACACAGTGAAATACTATGTAGCCATAAATAAGGATAAACTTATGTACTTTGCAGCAACTTGAATTGATTTAGAGTCTATCTATTCAGTGATCTATCACAGAAACAAAGAACAGAGTACCATATGTTCTCACTCAAGCAGACTTTGAACAAATATCTATTAGAAAGGGATTGGCAGTTGGGAGAAACTGCCAGGGGAGGGAGGGGCACACCTCATCAACATGGGTACCTGCATAATGAACATTTTTATACCTAACCCTGAATTGTATCTCACATCTTTAAAATAAAAAAATATATAAAATTAAAAAAATAATAATTTATGCATTCCCCCATTGTGGGGGACTTTGTTGGATAGAGTACAGTGTGTATATGTGCAGTTTCTTTTGCCCTTAGTCTTACAGACATCACTCATTTCTAAAGTCACTAAGGTCATCATTCTTTTTCTCCAGCCCCATCAGTAAGGTTATTTCATATACATGGGGGACCAAAAAGAAACCCCAGAAATTTATTTATTAAAATTGTGTATTTTATTCTTACATGTTTAAACTTTAGTCACCTTCAAAGTACTCTTCATTTAATACAATACACTTATTGAGACACTTTTTTCAATGCTCAAAACAGTTTCTGAACTTGTCCATTTTGATGCCTTTTAGTATTTCTGCCATTTTTGTTTCATCTCTTTCACATCGGCAAAACATTCGCCATCGAGGAATTTTTCATCCAGAGAATCAGAAAAAATGCCTCTCAGGGTGATTAGGGAGGTTGGGGCATGGGGGCTGTGCCGTTTTTGGTCAAAAACTGCTGAGCTCTCAGCTCAGTGGGGGTAGATGTATTATCTTGGTGGAAGAGCCAGTCACTTGTTTGCCACCACCCTCTCAAAACTTCCAGATACAAACTTTGGTTGACCGTTTGATCTGAAGGAATAAATTCCAAGTGTACTATGAGTAGCCTTCCCTCCAAAAGATAATTTAAGTTTTTGGAGGATCTCCCCTCATATTTGTAAAATAGTTTGATTCTTTGATCACATTATTTATTCTATTTTTGGCTACCTAAACTCTTAAGTATATATATTTTTTATTTAATATCTTAAAGTTCATTCTATACTGTGAAGTTCTATTAATTTTGTTTTGACACATGCATAGTGTCATATAAATACCTTTACAGTATCATACAGAAGGGTTCCATAAACTTGAAAAACATCTCCTTTTTAATGTGTTCAGCTCTATCACCTTCACCCAAACCCTTGGTAACTACTGACCTTTTTGCTTTCTTTGTAGTTTTAATTCATTCATTCATTCATGTTTGATGAATATTGCATAATACTTGGCATATTTTATGGAGTACATGTAATATCTTGTTAAATGCTTAGAATGTATAATAATCAAGTCAGAGTATTTGAAATGTCCATTACCTATAGTACTTCTCATTTCCATGTGTTGGGAACAATTTAAGTCCTCTCTTCTTGCTACATTGAAATATACAATATGTTGTTGTCAACTGCAGCCACTTTACTCTGCTGTTGAACAGTAGAACTTTTGCATTTTTTTCTAACTGTATGTTTGTACTCATTAATCTACCTCTCTTCATCTCCACCCACTCTTCTCAACGTTGAGTATCTATTATTCTACTGTCAAACTTTATGAGACTTTTTAAGCTCCCACAAATGAGGTCTGACAATTAAGTTCGTGAATTTGTCACCATGCACTTACGTTGACAGCACTGTACAGACAACTCGGTAAGGTTTCATAACGCTGGTACACCAGTGTCTCACACCTGTAATCATGTCAATGTGTGACGATGTCCTGCTGAGTGGAATTCATTATTGTTGTTGCATGTTTTTGTGTGCCTTTGTGATAATGCCAGCACTTGAATTAGAGCAAAGAACAAACATTACATTTCTTGTTAAATTTGACAAGAGTTGAAGTGAAACCAGGGACAAGTTAGTCCAATTTTATGGAGATAATGCCATGAAGAAAATGGCAGTGTACAAATGGATTAAATATTTTTCTGAGGGGAGAGATAGCATCACTGATGAAGAGATGTCAGGGTGACCAGTAACAAGCAGAATTGATGAAAACATTGCAAAAATACATTGAATTCTGTATCAAAATTTTTGACTGACTGTGAGAAGTATTGTAGACCAAATAAACACTGATAGCAAAACATAATATGTTGGCATGAAAAAGGAGTGTACAAAAATGTTCTCAAAGAAACTCTTGTATCATGACAATGCACCAGCTCAAACAACACTGTCTGTGAGGGAGTTTTTAGCCAGTAAACTAATAAATGTATTGTAACACCCTGCTTACCTGATCTGGCCCTCAGTGACTTTTTTTTTTACCTGAAGTTAAAAGAAATACTGAAAGGAAGAAATTTTGAAGACTTTCAGGACATCGAGGGTAATATGAAGAAAACTCTGATGGTCATTCCAGAAAAAGAGTTCCAAAAATGCTTTGATGGGTTGACTAGGCACTGGCATCAATGCATAGCTTCCCAAGAGGAGTACTATGAAGGTGACCATAGTGATATTCAGCAATGAGATATGTAGCACTTTTTCTAGGATGACTTTGCAAACTTATTTTTCAGAACTTGTATGCAGAAAATCATGCAATATTTGTCTTTCTGTTCCTGGCTATTTTAGTTAACATAAACTCCAGCCCCTTCCATGTTGCTGCACATTACATGACTTTATTACTTTTTATGGCCAAATAGCATTCCATTGAGTATAAATGTCCCCTATTTTTTATCCTTCTGGCTAGTGATGGACATTCATGTTGATTCCATATCTTTGCTATTGTGTTTAAAACTGTGATAAATAGGTAAGTGCAGGTATCTATTTGATACACTGATACACTTTTCTTTAAATAGATACTCAGTAGCGGAATTTTGGAGGCATATGGTAGCTCTATTTTTAGTTTTTGGGGAAATATTCATACTATTTTCCATACTGGTAGTTCTGATTTACATTCCCACTAACAGTGTATAAGAGTTTCCTTTTCTTCATATCCTTGCCAACATCTCTTTTCAAATAATCTTTTTGTTAATAGCCATTTGAACTGGGCTAAGATGATATCTCATTGTGGTTTTGATGTGCATTTCCCTCACAATTAGTGATGTGAAATATTTTTTTCATATGCCTATTGGTCATTTGTGTGTCTTCTTTTGAGAATTGTTCATTCATTTCTTTCTTAGTCTGTGTGTGTTGCCATAAAAAAAACACCTGAGGCTGGGTAATTTATACAGAAAAGCAGTTTATTTGGCTTATAATTCTACAGGCTGTACAAGAAGCATAATGTCAGCATCTGCTTCTGGTAAAAAGGCTTAGAAAGCTTTAAGTCATGGCTAAAGGACAAGGGGAGCAGGCATCATGTGGCAAGAGAAAAGTAAAGAGAGAGAGAAGGGAGACACTGGGCTTTTTTTAATGGTCAGATCTCTTAGGAATTAATAAAATAGGAACTTACTTATTACCACTCCATTGATGAAAGTTCTTCCCCATGATCCAAATACCTCCCACCAATCTCTCATCCAATAATGAGGATCAAAATTCAACACGCGGATTGGAGGGGGGAATTATCCAAGCTATTTCAGAGCTCTTTGCCTACTTTTTAATATGATTATTGTTTAATTGTTGAGTTGTTTTGAGTTCCTTGTATATTCTGGATATAAGTCCCTTGTTGGATGAATAGTTGGTAAATATTTTCTCCCATTAAACAAATGTTCTTTTTGGTCTTTTGATTGTTTGCTTTGCTACAGAAGTTTTTCATTTATTATAGTCCCATTTGTCTGTACTTTTGAGACCTTTAGTCATAAAATATTCGCTTAGACCAATGTTAGGAAGTGTTTCCGTATGCTTTTTTTCTAGTAGATTAACAGTTTTGGGAAATCTCAAGACAGGTCTTTAATCCATTTTGAGATGAATTTTATTATGGTGAGAGATAGGTGTCCAGTTTTACTCTTCTGCATGATAACGATCCAAATTTCCTAGCACAAATTGCTGGACAGGTTATCCTTTTCCTAGTGTATGTTTTTGGTGTCTTTGTCAAAAATCAGTTGACTGTAAAGACATGGCTCTATTTCTAGGTTATCTATTCTTATTCATTGTGCTTTGTGTCTGTTTTACACTGATACTATGCTATTTTGGTTACTATAGCATTGTTACAGTTTGAAGTCTGGTTGTGTAATTCCTCCAGCTTTATTCTTTTTGCTCAGAATTTCTTTGGCTATTCTGGTTCTTTTCTGGTTTGATAAAAATGTTTGGATTTTTTTTTCTTTATTTGTATAATATTGTGTTGGCATTTTGTTAAGAACTGCATTGAATCTGTAAATTGTTTTGATCAGTATAGTCACTTTAACAATATTAATTATTTCAATCCATGAACATGGAATGCCTGTGCTCTCTTAAATTTCTTTAATCAGTGTTTTGTAGTTTTCCTTGTAGATATTTTTCAATTCAATGGTTGAATCTATTTCTAGTTTTTGTTTTTTTTTTTTCTAGCTATTGTAAATAAGATTGCCTTTTTGGTTTCTTTTTTAGCTATATCATTATTGGTGTATAGAAATGTTACTGGTTTTTGTAAGTTGATTTTGTATCCTGCAACTTACTTAATTTGCTTTTGGCTTTAAGTGTTTTCCTTTTTTTTTTTTTTTGGTGGAGTACTTTGGTTTCTCTAATTCTAAGATTATGTCTTCTGCAAAGGGGGGCAATCTGACTACCTCTTTTCCAATTTGCTTGCCTTTTATTTATGTCTTTTGCCTGATTGCTTGGATAGGACTTCCATTACTATGTTAAATAGGAGGGGAGAAAATAGTCATCTTTTTTAGTTTCAGTTCTCAGAGGATATGCTTTCAACTATTCTTTATGCAGTATAATGTTAGCTGTGTGTTTGTCATATATACCCTTTATTAGTTTATTATGTTCTTTCTATGGTTTTTTTTGTTGTTGTTGTTGACAATTTTTATTAAGAAGGAATGTTGGATTATAACAAATGCTTCTTCTGCATCTATTGAGATGTTCTTTTTTTGTTGTTCATTCTGTTTATGTGATACATGTTTGATAGGATTTGGCAGTGAATTTATCCAGTCAGAGACTTTTCTTTTTTTGAAGACATTTCATTGCTGATTCAATCTCACTAATTGTCATTAGACTGTTTTAAGTTTTTATTTATTCTGATCCAATCTTGTAGGTTGTATGAGCTCAGAAATTTATCCATTTCCCCTAGGTTTTCTAGTTTGTTTGGTATATAGTTGCTCAAAATAGTCTCTAATTATTATTTTTTTAATTTCTGTGGTAACTGTTGTTTTGTCTCTTTTTTCATTTTTTATTTTGTTTATTTAACTCTTCCCTCTTCTTTTGTTGTATATCCTAGCTAGTGTTTTTATCAATTTTGTTTATCTTTTTGAAAAAACAACTTTTAATTTTATTCAGCCTTTGTATTTTTTTAGTCTCTATTTCATTTAGTTTTGTTCTGATCTTTAGTATTTCTTTTCTTCTGTTAATTTGGGTTTGGGTTGTTCTTGTTTTTCTGGTTCCTTGAGGTGCATGATTATGTTGTTATTTTGAAATATTTCTACTTTTGTCATGTTTGTTGCTATAAATTTTCCTCTTAGTTCTGATTTTGCAGTATCCCACGGGTTTTGATATGCTATGTTTCCATTTTCATATGCTTTAAAAATATTTTGACTTTCATCTTAATTTTTCCATTGACCTAATGGCCATTCAGATGCATTTTGTTTAATTGTCATGCATTTGCATAATTTTCAAAGTTCTTCTTGGTATTGACTTCTAGTTTTATTTCATTTTGATCTGAGAAAATACTTGATATAATTTTGATTTTTAAAATTTTGCTAAGACTTTTTTTGTGGCCCAAAATATGGCCTATCCTGGAGAACGTTCTTTGTTCTGATGAGAATATATATTCTGCTGTTGTTAGATAAAATATTCTATAAATGTCTGTTGTTCCATTTAGTCTAAAGTTAAATTTAAATCCAATGTGTCTTTGTTAATTTTTCTATTGATGATCCATCTAATGCTGAAAGAGGTGTGCTAAAGTCCCCAATTATTATTGTATTGGAGTCTACCTTTCTCTGTAGAGCTAGTAATACTTGCCTTATGACTCTGAGTGCTTTGGCGTGGAATGCATATATATTTAGAATTGTTATTTCCTCTTGGTGAATCGATTCATTTATCATTATATAATGGTCTCTCTCTTTCTCTCTCTCTCTATCCCTTTACTTTCAGTCTATATTTGTCTATACAGGCAAAGTGCCTTTTTTTAGGCAGCACATAGTTGGATCATGGTTTTAATTTTTAATGCATTCATTCAGTCAGTCTATATTTTTAAGGGATAATTTAATCCATTTACATTAAAGATTAATATTTATATGTCAGGTTTTGTTTCTTTTATGATGTTAATTATTTTCCATTGCATATTCTTTCTTCCTTTCTTCTGCTTTTTATAATTTGCCACTGTGGTTTTGTAGTTTTCTGTAGTGGTATTATTTGACTTCTTTCTCTTCCTCATTTGCTTGTGTGCTTTATCACTGAGTGTTATAGTTTCATGTGTTTTCACAAGAGTAAATGTTTTTTTTTTCTTCTAGGTTTAGGACTTCCTTGAACATTTATTGTAAGGCTGGTTTAGTCATGATGAATTTCCTCAGTTTTTGCTTGTCTGGGAAAGGCTGTGTATCCTTCATTTATACAGTTTAAGTTTGTAGGCTATAGTATCCTAGGTTGGTAATTTTTTTTCTCACTGCTAGATCCTTGGTGCCTAGCATATAGTAAACACTCCATGTGTATGCTTAATATCAATTGACCTATCTCAAATTTACTGATACCTTCTCCTTCTTGCTGAAATATGTTATTGAATTCCTTAGTATTTTTAATTTCTGTTATTATATGTTTCAGCTGCATAATGTCTCTGTTTTCTTTTTAATAATTTCTATATATATTGATATTTCTATTTGATAAGAATTTATTCTCCTGGTTTCCTTTAGTTTTTGTTGCATACCTTTCCTTAGCTCTTCAAGCATAATTAAGACGGTTGAATTGAAGCCTCCATCTATTAAATATAAATGGGCTTCCTCAGGGAGAGTTTCTATTGATTTTTTTTTACCTTTTAAGGGTTATGATTTCTTGTTTCTTTACATGCTTCATAATTTTTGTTGGATATTTTGGGTATAAAGTGGAAACTCTAGAAACTGATACTCCCTTTCTTCATGGTTTGCTGTTGCTTCTTGTTGTGGATAGTTTCATTTCATTCAGTAATTTTTCTTCATTTTTTTAAAGTCAGCATTATTTATCATGTGTGGCCACTGAAGTTTGTGTTTCATTTGCCTACTAATCAACTAGTGTTTTAACATCATTTACTTTAAAACCTGGAGACAAATAAAAGGGGGAGGGCAAAAGAAATGAAAAAAAGAAATACATTCTCAATCTTTGTAGATTTTGTCTGTGTTGGAGCATCCCTCCAATGCTCAGCTGATTCTTTTGCAGCTCTTCCTCAGTCATCACTATTTAATTATGCAGAACCTAAAGATCAGCTACAGGTGAAAGTTTAGGGTATTCTTGGGTTTTTTTCTGATTATTTGTCTAGCTCTGGACACATGCTAGGCTTTCTCAATTACATAGTATATGAAGAGTTTTAAAAACTCTTTCTTTTCCACACATTTTCTTTCCCAACCCTGTCTTTCCCAGGATTTTTGGTTTCAGCTATCTTATGATTTTAAGTATATGTATTACAATCTCTCTTATTTCTCAGTCCTTACAAACTCCAGTTTGCCATCCATATAATTGCATCTTGTCTAAAGCCATTATTTCTTCTGCAGTCTTTGCTAGTCATGATAGCTTCTACCTTTTCATACTTTAAGGACCCAGGAGGAGTTGACAGGTACCACATTTATTATAATAAATGCAATAAATAAATTCCCATGCAACTATTTTGGTGCAGCACAAGTAAGAATGGAAAAATAGTCCCTGAGGAGATTGTGGAATACATATAGCTTTTGCTAGTTTAACATTTAAGTAAGTCTAAATTCTGTTTTGACTTTTCCCTCTTGGTGCTAGAGGAAGAATCTTATACAACTGTATGTCATTTTAGTTGATCATCAAGAGGAATTGAAACAACCACCACCACTACCTTTGTGCTGTGCTCCAAATTCCACTTTCACCACTTGGTTCAGCATCTGTCCAATTGGCTATACTACTCTCTTTGGAGCTCTCAATTTCACCACATTCATTGAAACTTCTACCATCTTCACTGTGTAACAGGGATTGATAAAAGACATGGCTTTGGTGTCAGGGTCCTGTTGACCTCTCTTTTTTTGACCATATTTTTGGTAAGTTGAGTCATTGTTTTGCTATTTTAAAATGTTTGCCATATTTTTTCTACTTTGCAGTTATTCCCACTAGCTCTTACATTGCAGAACGACTCTATTTAGAAATGCTAGCATCTTAACTACCATAATTGCTAATATCAACATCATTTTCATTGCCACAGCCTCTCTCTCCCAAAGATGGTAGTGATGCTTCTATTTCAACTTTTAGAGAAAAACAAGTAAATGTCATCAAAAAAGACAACCCAGTTTCCTATTATTTCTTTTTCTCTTTCTCTTTCTTAGCCCCTTGGAGAATAAGAAGCACTTGGGATTTTATCTTTTTAGTACCATTGGAAGGTGTTTATATGCTCTCCTCAAAAAATCTGAGTGGTGACAGAGGTAGAGTAGAAATGAATCACTTGAGTTTCTTTTTGTTTACTGCATGAATTTACTCTTTTCTATTCCTGTTTCTTAAGACTAGACATTTAATCAACCTTAAGTAGATTCCAGGCAAATGCTCTTCGGTTGTCTTTTTCATAGACCATTCACCAATATATATTTTTCCCTTTTGCAGTCCAGTACTCTAACAAAAAGGAGTCACGCCTGGCCATCCCTGATTCACTGGCCCAAACTTGAAGACGTGTTCATATTTCTCTATTAACTAGCCATTCTGGATTGCAGAATTAGAAATGTGCTCATATCATAGGACTATAGATTTTGTTGTTGTTTCTTGTGTGTGTGTGGCATTGTTGCTTCCACTCTTGCTTTCTAACAACCCATTTTCCATACATAATCTAAAGTAATATTTGTAAAATATCAGATGACATCACTCCCTTGCATAGACTTCTCCATTAGTATCTCCTTTAACTTCAAGTAAAAGCTAAAGTCTTATGGCCCATAAAGTCCTGCATAATCTTTCCCTCATTCATCCTTTGAAATTACCTTTTTCTATTCTTCCTTACATAGCCTTTGTCTTCTATTATTTCTTGACTTCATGCTGTGTGCTCTTACATTTGGTATTTCTTTCATCCAGGAACACTCCTTCACCATATATCCACTAGCTCATTCTGTCATTTCTTTTAGGGCTTTGTTCACATTTTTTTCTTTTCTTTTTTTTAGAAGCCTTTCACTACTACTTTTTTAAAAATACTGCACCCTAACCCCAGCCTAATACGCTCATTGCACCTCAGTCTGTTTTGAAATTTCCCACAGCACCGATAACATTGATACATTATGTATTTATTTATTTGTTTATTTCTTTATTGAACCATTAAGTCAAGGAGCTTGTCTGTTTTGATCTCCGCTGGATCCTTGGTGACTGGCTTGCATAGCATTTATTTAATGAGTATATAAATGAATGAATGAATCCAAGTTTAAGCAAATTAATGTATAAATGTCTGAATGGTTTCATCCATCTGGCTTAGTGCTTGATGGGCAGAGTTTCTGTCTTTCTCATTTCTGAACCTTTACCTACTAATATAGTAAAGTTAGTAATCGTTATTTGCTGAATATCACATAGTAAGAGTCTGCTAAAAAGGTTCTAAAAAGAAAACAATAATCACACCTATTGTTTTCTAGCTGAAGATTCAGCGAATAACCTTTTATAGAAAAAATATAGGTTGTTTCAATATTCATGATATGCTGAAATTGGAGTGTCACCTGTCCAGGTAGAATATCTAGATCCCTGGGTGTAACCTTCATGACTCAGGTACTTGCCTCAACATTATTGGTGTAGAAATAATTCCAGAACATGCAAAGGTAAGTGACCACTTATAACTGACTCACAGTAACCATAAATCACAAGCTATCAAACAATTCAGCAGCCAACACATTGACTTATAATGACATATTTTCATGTAATACTTTCACAAGTAATCAGAATGAGAACATTAATAATACCAAATAATTCATATCAGAGTTTTCAATGATTTAATTGTGAATAGCAATTAGAACAAAAAATAATAAATAGTATTGAGGAACATATTCTCTAGGGAGTGGAGATGTCTCTTGAACTATCCCTAGTGTCTAGAATGTGGATATGCACTCTATTAGTTTTTATTTACCTGGACATCACTGAATCAACACTGACACAGTATTATTTCCCCCTTATTCTTAGAAGCACAACCATCTTACTTTCCCTTTTTAAAATATACTCACTCATCAGACTTAATAGTACTTGTGATCTGGCTACAGAATTCCTTTATATCTTGCCAAGACTTGACTAAATATTTAAGCAAATCTATTCCTGCTTTTGAATTAGGATAACTATGGTCCATCAGTAAAGTTTCTTCAGATGACTAATCTCATAAATTTTTCAGTTGGCTTCTCAAACAACAAAGTCTCCTCTTTCAGGACTTTGACCCTTGACCACATGTTCTTAGTTACCTTGCTTCTCTCTCTGAATCCTTTTTTCCTTATAATGTCTACCAATTGACTCAATTATATTGTATGCATAATGTCTACAATAAACATATTAAATGACCATTTAATATGTTTATTAGCCACCATCATGATTTCAAGATTATGCCCTGTGTCCCTAATTAAAGTCAAAGAATATACTCATGGCCTTTAGAAGAAGTCTACTGCATCATAGTTACAGTAAATTATGTCCAATAAAGGGATCAGGCAAAACTGAACAGGCAAAAATAACTTAAATGCTGGGCCTGAAACAGACCTCACTTTCCTTGGCAAATTACTCTGCCTGGATAAATCCAATGTTTCTTTTGGAACTTTGACAATAATGATGCATTGCATTTGGATGATACTTTGAATCAATGTATTGACTTGTTTACACATTTCTTGACTTGCTTTTTCCCCAAAATGAAAACTGGTCTTTACATGACTAGTGAGATATATTATAGTATAGTAGGGAAAAGAACATTTGAATCAATATGACCCGGTGATACAAATATTGCACTGTCTTTTACTGATTATGTGGTCTTGCTCAAGTTAATTAGATCTTCTAAATCTTCGTTTTCTCACTTATAAAATGGAGCATAATAGCATCTCCTTCCTGGAATTGTTGGACATATCAAATGAGATGAAAAACATCTCATTGATGAATACAACTGGCCCCATGCCTGGCCCTCTGTGGATTCCCTGTAGATCTCATTTTTTCTCCTGTTCAGGCCCACAGTCCTTCACTTGTATATGCCCCATGGTACTCACTGTATTCTCCCACCCTTAAAGTTAGCTGCTTATGTCTTTGTCTTCCTCATGAGCCCACCTGCCCTCTGTAGACTAGAGAATTGTGCTTTTCTCTTCTGCCTCCAGCGTAATACCTGGAATTCAGCACATGCTATTTAAGGCTAATTAACTGGGACTGAGGCCACGTGGGCTGGCTGTCACTGACTTTCAGACTGTCAGTTTTTTAGTTAGTTCATACCCTTATCACTTTGTTGACTTTTCTGTCTGAGAGGTTTCTGACTCACAGACTTTTCATGAATTCCAAGAACTATGCATTATCTCATTTCATCCTTACAACAACCCTAGAGGTGGGCATTGTTACTGCCCCCGAATTTATAGGTAAGGGAAAAAAAATCAAAGACGTTCCATTCCTTACCCCAGCCAAATTATTCATATATGTAGTAGAAGTAGGTTCAAATCTGGTTCTCCTAACCCCCAAGCCCAGTCAGTGTTCTTTACAGTGAGATGTTATCATTGAGTGAAAAATAACATTTATTAAATACTTTCTGTCTGGCAAGGTACTCAGTTGCACACATGCATTATCTCATCTGATTCACTAGATTGCATGGTTATAAAAGGGCAGGGATCTTGTGTCGGTATTATTCTCTGTTGTATCCTTAACACCCAACACATGGCCAGACATAGTGTAGCTGCCAAAAAATGGTAGAATGAATGAAACATTACGCATTGTCCCTTAGAGGCAGATGCTGTTATTATCTCCATTTTATGTCTATTAGATAAATAACTGGAAACAGAGGGTGGTTAGTAACTTAACTATGGTCACACAGTAAGTAGGGGACCTAGCATTTTAAATGAAGTGTGTTTGACCAAGAACTTAACCTGTCTGTCATCTTGCCTAAGAAAAGACAAGTAAATGTTTATGAACAAAAAAAGAAAGAATGAAGAGAGAGAGAGAGAAAGGGGGCATTATCATTCTCCCATTAGCTTTGAGTATGGTTACAAATTCTCTAACAGTCAAAAGAAATAGTGGGTCATAAAACACTTCTCAGCCCTTGCCTCTCACTTTTCTTTGTTTGTATATTACTACTTTCAAAATCATTAAGCCTGTGACTGTTCATGGAGTGATTTTAAGCATACGACAATTGCCTCTGAGTCAAAGGCTGTATCCCAACAGCTTAAATATAACAATGGTAGGTTCTTTTCAAAGGGTACATTTTCCCTCGCAGCTGCTAGCTCTGCTTTCTATACAAACTAAAAATAATGATCTTTCCATTATGGGAGCACTAGTATTGTTGCTTTCCCTCTTAGCTTATATTAGTGCTTAAATTATACGCTTCTGTTCTCCAGGGGTTTAAACTTGGCTGGGAAACTTTTCCTGAGGCCAAATAGTGGTGATAGCTGGAGCTCTAGCAAGAGGCTTCTACTGCAGCCTCCTGCAGAGCCTGGGGCAGAATTACAGTACCCCAAATGGCTACAATATCACTGTTTATCAGTTATAAAAGGTCACTGATAGAACCTTTGTAGTCAGCCTCAGCACTCTGCAACTATCGGGCCTCTCCACTTTCCCTGTCTGTCCTATTCATTGAAAAAAAGCACAAAGTGACCCCTCCTCATTTACCAAGCCTGAAATTTTATTCAAATTTTTGCATATAGGACTTAGCTTTAAGGTATAGGACTTATTAGGTATCCTGTTGCTCTTTTCAAAAGCATGAGCCCAACCTTGTCCTAGTGCTGTGTTACTCATGGTGGGGGGCGTGGTTTGCAAGACCAGTTCCAAGGCAGTAGATTGCAGAGCGAGTGGAAGGTGAAGTCTAGATGGAGTGTAGGGCCATGGAACAGTGGGGAGGGAAGGACAAAGAGAATTTGATGACAGAAAGTTGTCTCCAAATGAGACAAGTCTTGTAACTTGAAAGCTAGTATAGAGTAATGTAATTAATGTAATTTATTTCCTCTGGAAAAAATCACAGGGAAAAATAATGGATTTTGTTGTTGTTTTTATTTCCTTTTTCCTTAAACATTTGCATTTACTGTTGGTTATCTACTGGCAAGTACTGTGTTGAAGTGTTATTACACATTTAGAAAGAGGCTGCTGAATGTTTTGTCAGTGGTGGGGCTTGCCAGTCTGCACATATGAATCTTGACTTTAATGATCAGTAAAGGTCCACTCAGTCTAATTCTTTGTCTGTGATAATCTTTGGAAGAATTGTTTAATTCAAGACTCTATAGAGCTGACAGGATTAGCTGAGAATGATTGAACCACACTCTGCAATGAAAACCAGACATGATTTAATACACTTAAATGAAGTATAATTACGTATAACACTCTACAGATGGCATCCGGAGGGTTCCTGATACTCACTTCTAATCCCTCTTCACCATGGAATTGCTTAAAACAGAAGTCTAAAAATTGATCTCCTTAGTTTTTTTCATCTTCTGAGGATTCCCTTCCGTTTATTATGGGTAGATTTTAGCCCATGCTAGTTGGTGCTGTAATGCTGGATATTTCATTCAACCCATATTTTTAAGCCCTGTTGCAGGGCTTATTTAAAATACATCCTTGCCATATACACTGCTGAAGAGTTTTGTTTTTTTCAATATGCTTTGTGGGTGAGTGCCACTATCTAGTTGTCTTAGGGAAAGTCTGTTCTCTCTTCTATTAGTCTCGAGAATTTCAGTTTCGAATAGGAGAACTGTTGATTCTGGTCTCTGGGCTCTTCCAGAGATAGCTATAAAGTGTTGATGGAAAGAATAATTTTAAGATTGAGTCCAAGCTGCAAATGAATCCTCACTGGACACATGTATGGACACATGACATTTCTTTTGATGCTTAAATAATCTTCTCAATTTGAACCTCTCAAGATATTCTTGTTTAAATAGTCTGCACCCCATTGTTCTATGGGATCCTAAAAATATACAAAAAATTGCATATTATAGTAGCAAATATTAATATAAAGATTCAGAAACTTTTTTTCTTTATTTTTTATTTTGACAGACATGGGAGTCCAAGTGCATTTTTTTTTTTTTTTTTTTTTTTGAGTTGGAGTCTCACTCTGTCACCCAGACTGGAGTGCAGCGGCCGCTTCCGGCCACCGCAGCCTCGACCTGCTGGGCTCCGGCGATCCTTCCGCCTCAGCCTTCCAAGTAGCTGGAACTACAGGCGCGCGCTACCACCCCGGCTGATTTTTTTGATTTATTGTAGAGATGAGGTCTCGCTTGCCCAGGCGGGTCTCGAACCCGCGGGCTCAGGCAATCCACTCACCTCAGCCTCCCAAAGGCGCGGGATTACAGGCTGAGCAAAATGTGCTTTTTCTAAAGAAACAAACAACCTATGTTATATATTTATGTTTATGTGTTGCCTCAAGTGTATGCTTATACTGACCCTGACAGAGCTCGGTTACTCACTCCACTGAATTTCCACCTGCTCATCAAAAATGAATTGTTCCTCTGCTAATACCCACCATAGTCAAAATAAGTATAGCTGGAACAGCTGCAATTGGATGCTGTAGTTTGGGAAGAACTAGGCCAAACTAATTTCATGCAACACATCAATGAAAACCTAGAGACTATTCAACCTACTATAGATCAACTCCATGATCAGGTAGATTCTCTGGAAGAGATGGTCCTCCAAAATTGTAGAGGTCTAGATTTGCTCTTCATGTCCCAAGAGAGACTTTGTGCAGCTCTCGGAGAAAATTGTTGTTTCTTTTTTTTTTTTTTTGAGTTGGAGTCTCACTCTGTCGCCCAGACTGGAGTGCAGTGGCCGCTCCCAGCTACCGCAGCCTCGACCTGCTGGGCTCCGGCGATCCTTCTGCCTCAGCCTTCAGAGTAGCTGGAATTACAGGCATGCGCTACCACGCCTGGCTGATTTCTTGATTTATTGTAGAGATGAGGTCTCACCAAGTTGCCCAGGTGGGTCTCGAACCCGCGGGCTCAGGAATCCACTCACCTCAGCCTCCCAAAGCACGGGATTACAGGCTGAGCCACCGAGCCCGGCTGAAAATTGTTGTTTCTATGCTAATAAATCCAGAGTCATTAAAAGCTCCCTTCAAAAGCTTCAAGGCAGCATACAAAAATGGAAAAAATATTTAAACAATAAAAATACATCCTGGTTTCAATCCCTATTCAACTGCAACCCATGGTTAACAACTCTCATTACTGGTCTAGTTAAACCCATAATAATTATCCTCCTTCTTTTATCAGTGGGACCCTGCCTACTAAATTGGATTGTTTCTTTTGTAAGAAAACAAATATCAACTGTAAAAATTTTAAACATAGCTGGGCTCGGTGGCTCAACCTATAATCCCGTGCTTTGGGAGGCTGAGGTGAGTGGATTGCCTGAGCCTGCAGGTTCGAGACCTGCCTGGGCAACTTGGTGAGACCTCATCTCTACAATAAATCAAAAACTAGCCGGGCATGGTAGAGCGTGCCTGTAGTTCCAGCTACTTAAAAGGCTGAGGCAGAAGGATCACCAGAGCCCACAGGTCGAGGCTGTGGTGGCCAGGAGCGGCCACTGCACTCCAGTCTGGGTGACAGAGTGAGACTCCAACTCAAAAAAATAAAATTTTAAACATGAGGGTCTGCTATAACGCCTGTCCCAGAACATCTGAGACAAAGATTTAACTCATAAAAAATTTAAATGTTTACAGTTTTCTTTAAAAAGTTTGCTGTCTATAAATTTACAATGTTTAAAATATGTGGAGTGCTGTGTTTACAATATTTACTACTAGATAAGATTAAGACATTAAAAACAAAAGCTATACAATTTTAATTTTAAAAAGTATTTCTAGCTTTTATAGTTATATTTTGCAGATTTCAAATTTCCTCATCATAAATGCTTAAACTGTTATAATTTCAAGATGTCCTACAATGTTTAATACGGTTTGTGCACAATGCTTAATCTAAGTTCACCTGAAATATCAAGTAATATTAGCATAGAGGGCAGCAGGACCAAAAAGCTGATAAAGCAATTGGCAAACATAATATATACTTAAAAAAAAAAAAATTCAGATACCTGACAAAAACCTGGTAATATGGTGTCCTTTGCCTATAGATACCATCTATAAAAACAATGCAGTTGCCCTAAAGGCCTGATGCTCCTGGACTCTGTCCACCGTGAGTAAGTCATTCAAAAGCAGGCACACTCCTAAGCTCTGTCCATCGGACAGACAAAAAGAAGCATTTAAAAACAGGTGCACCCCCTCTTGAAGAGAGGAGGGCCAATCTAACTGGTGGTTTAAGAAGGCCAGAGACCTGTTAAGCTGGGCTACCAATGGCGATCATTTGCAAAGGCCTAAAAACCTGCTAGACTACCTGACACTGGTTCACCATAATCCCGGTAGCCTCCCCCCAACCATTAAATCAGGATGTCTAATCCCAAATTTATTTGTCAATTAAAATAACTGTCAGCAGTTTGGTCCTGACCATCTATGTTAAAATCATATAGTTTTAACCAGGCTTGGTGGCTCAGCCTGTAATCCCAGCGCTTTGGGAGGCTGACGTGAGTGGATTGCCTGAGCCCGCGGGTTCGAGACCCGCCTGGGCAACTTGGCGAGACCTCATCTCTACAATAAAAAAAAAATTAGCCAGGTGTGGTAGCATGCGCCTGTAGTTCCAGCTACTTGGAAGGATCGCCGGAGCCCAGCAGGTCAAGGCTGCGGTGACTGGGAGCGGCCACTGCACTCCAGTCTGGGTGACAGAGTGAGACTCCAACTCAAAAAAAAAAAAAAAGTTTTATCCTTAACAAGCAAGTCAATGCTTTGACGTATGCACAAGAAAAGAGGGGAATGTAAGTATTTAAAGTGTTTTTCCTGTATTTTATGAAATGTTTAAAGTGTTTGCAGTGTATTGGTTAAAACGTAAGTTTGTATTTGAAATGTAAAACTCCATTTTGTGGCTTGTCTCCATGTTGTTAACTTCTCTGTGGCTGATGCAAGAATTTTAAAATTTTGTTCATAAACAGCCCTCACAGCCCTGCACCCTATCCAGTGCTCTAATGGTTTCTCCCTTATCTGAGTATACCGTGTGCCCCTTTATCTAAGCGTACTATGTGTTAAATCCCAGAACATGTGTTTTATGTGTTTAATCTCTGCAATGATTCAGTTTCCCAACTGCTCTTGCCTACAGACTCCCCACAAATTTTACTCATCATCAAGAGTATGGGAGGCACAAGCCCCCTCCCAACTGCCAGCTTTAATAAAGGGCTTACTTATTAATTTGACTTTTAATTGGGCTGGTTATTGATCTCTAGCAGTTCATGTATAACAATTATATTGACAAATAGAAGAGTGACTTTTACTTCTTAAAGTGTGCTCCTTAGAAGCTGCTACTGGTAACCAAATCTCTTGGGTATTTTTCCATGTTTGGAAAATATTTCACTTTGCCCCTAGTCTTTAAAGATCTCGGAGTTAAGTATCCAATTCTAGCTTTAATAATAATTTCTATCAGCAGTGTTAATAATCCTTTCTGTTTTCTGAGAAAATACATGTTTTGGAAATACCTTCAGTGCTTTTAGGTTTTTGTTGCTTTATATATATATATATATATATATTTTTTTTTTTTTTTTTTTTTTAATTTTTTTTAAGTTGGAGTCACTGTCACCCAGGCTGGAGTGCAGTGGCACACTCATGGTCATACCAACATCGACCTGCTGGGCTCTGGCGATCCTTCCGCCTCAAGCCTTCCAAGTAGCCAGAATCACAGGCACGTGCTACCACACCTGGCTAATTTTTTATTGTAGAGGTGAGGTTTCACCAAGTTGCCTGGGCTGGTCTCAAACCCACAGGCTCAGGCAATCCACTCACCTCGGCCTCCCAAAGTGCTGGGATGACAGGCTGTGCCACCGTGATGGGCAGACAACTTTTACTTCTTAAAGTGCGCTCCTTAGAAACTGTTATTGAATGTAACCAAATCTCTCAGGTGTCTTTGCGTTTGGAAAATATTTCAATTTACCCCTAGTCTTTAAAGATCTTGGAGTTAAGTATCCAATTCTAGCTTTAAGAATAATTTCTGTCAGCAGTGTTAATACTCATTTCTCTGTTTTCTGGGAAAATACAAGTTTTGGAAATAACCTTCAGTACTTTTAGGGCTTTTTTTTTTTTTTTTGCTATATATAAATAAAAAAAATATTTAAAAATATATTTTATAGCCGGGCTCGGTGGCTCAGCCTGTAATCCCGCGCCTTTGGGAGGCTGAGGTGAGTGGATTGCCTGAGCCCGCGGGTTCGAGACCCGCCTGGGCAAGCGAGACCTCATCTCTACAATAAATCAAAAAAAAATTAGCCGG
>CAUYQG010017638.1:0-23965 GCA_963574415.1 Tarsius wallacei
TCCTTCCGCCTCAGCCTTCCAAGTAGCTGGAACTACAGGCGTGCGCTACCACGCCTGGCTAATTTTTGATTTATTGTAGAGATGAGGTCTCACCAAGTTGCCCAGGCGGGTCTCGAACCCGCGGGCTCAGGAAATCCACTCACCTCAGCCTCCCAAGGTGTGGGATTACAGGCTGAACCACCGAGCCCAGCTTCAAATAACTTTTAAAAGCCCTAGGTAGCGTCTAAGAAGGCAGGAAAGGAACTATTCACAAATGTTGCATTAAAGAAAAGTAAGAATTAAGTTACCTGCAGGTCCTTGTTTAGCTACATGTGTTCAGCATAAAGAACAGATTCGATGTAAGAGAAAGGAAGACAAGAAGTATGAAAATATATCAGTCTGTGACTAGGAAATGTTAAGGAAAGCAAAAACAGCCCTGTGTTCTCCATTAGTTAAATTGTTGTAAAGTCTAACGATTCATAGTTGTGGTATAGTAAAGGCTTGGTCTAGTTCCAGTAAATTTTTAGTTAAGTCTAGTGAAGTCAAAGTTTTGATTATTAAAAAGTAGGTAAAGTTATTGTAAATTTAAAAATGCACTTTTGTGGAATCCCCTCATTCCTCAACCCCATAGTTCTGCTATTTAAAATCTTTGACTGAAAAGGACCAAGAACAGTCCATTCTTGAAGAACAAAAGCAAAGCTGGGGGATTTAAATTACTGAAATATTAAGATTTATTATTAAGACTGTATGGTGTGGCTACATGGACGGTTAGGCCAGTGGAACAGAATAGAGAATCCAGAAACAGCTGATCTGTTAGACGCACATTGCTGGGACAATTGGTTATCTCCTTGGAAAATAGTATGCTTTGACTGTTACTTTATACCATACACAAAACTCAATTCCAGATAAAAATATGAAAAGTTGAAAAATAAAAACCAAAAAGCTTTTAGAAGAAAATATAAGGGAACGTCTTTAAGTAAGATGTTGGCAAGGATTTCTTAAAAAGGACATAATACAACTCTAAATGTAAAGGAGAATGGGTAAGCTGGACTATATTGAGAACTTATGTTCATCAAAAGTTACCATTAAGCAAGTGAAAAGGCAACCAGAGTGGGAGAAGATACTTAAAATATACATCTAATAAAGGATCCATATCTAGACTATTATATAACACTCTTACATATTAATTAGCAGAAGACCACTCAGTAGAAAAATAAGCAAAAGATTTGAGCAAACATTACACAAAAGAGGCTATCTAAATGGCTAATTAACATATTAAAAAATACAACTACAATAATCATCAAGGAATATAAATTAAAACTATTGTGATACCCCACCACACACCCACGAGAAAGGCTAAAATGAAAAACAAGAAATACACAAGCGTTGGTTAGGACATGGAGCAACAGAACTCTTGTTAACTGCTAGTAAGAATGTAACCTGGTATAATCACTATGAAAAACGATTTGGCATTATGTAAAGCTAAATATATGCATGCCATTTGATCCAGCAGTTTCACTCCTATACATCCAACAGAAATGTGTACATAGATAACCAAAATACATGTAATTATATGTTCATAGAAACAACTGCCAAATACTGGAATTTATCCAAATGACCTAAAAACAGTAGACTAGAGAAACTAGTTGTGGTATAGTCACACAGTGAATTATATAGCAATGAAAATGAGCAAACTTCAGCTGCATGCAACCATATAGATTAAAATCATATTAATCTTAAAATTATAATGCTGAATGACAAGCCAGACAACGGTTCATAGTGTATGATTCCATTTACATAAAGTTGAAGGACAAAATATCTACAGAGTCAGAAGTCAGGATAGTGGTAACCCCTAGTATTTGAAGAGTATACAAGAGGGCTCCTAGGGTATTGGCAGCCTTCTATTTCTCGATCTTGGTGCTGATTTCATGGATGTGTTCACCTTGTAGCAATTCATTGAGTTCTACCCTTAGATTTTTCTGCTTTTCTGTGTGTACGTGAGACTTCAAGAAAAAGTTAAGCATATATACTGAAAAGTGAATACGTTTTTTTTTTTAAGTTGGGAGGCTCACTCTGTCGCCCAGACTGGAGTGCAGTGGCACATTCATAGCTCATCTATATAGTCTTTAACTCCTGGGCTCAAGTGATCATCCTGCCTCAGCCTTCTGAGTAGCTGGGACTACAAGTGTGTGCCATCATGAATGGAAATTTTTTTGATTTTTTTTACAGAGGTAAGGTTTCGCTATGTTGCCCTTGCTGGTCTCAAACTCCTAGGTGCAAGTGATCCACTTGCCTTGGCTTCCCGAAGTGCTGGGATTACAGGTGTGAGCCACCACACCTGGCTGTGGTAATTTTTAACTTTGGCCTACTCCTGACTATTAAAGGTGATAACTTTTAGATCTCAGAACTCATCGCATAGCTTGAGATTAGAAAAATAACTTTTACCATAAATTATATTTGCATGAGTGTTTTTACTGGAAGAAAGGACCTTTTGTCTCGCAGGTATTAGACTTCCTCATCTTGTTCTTACCTGAAAACTTCTTGGTTATTTGATTTGTGAATATGGGCCATAAGCCTATGTGAGGTCCTTGTTATTGCAAAACTTACAAGAAACTTCCCCTCTCTAAACCAGCCGTGTGTTTGTTTTTCCCTTTTTTTCCAGTCTTGGAGTGGGTAGGATGATGGGTGGTAGAGGTGGTGATTTTGGTATTTCTAGAGCGGGGGTTGGGAAGCTGTGCCCTGTAGGCCAAATCTGTCTCAATGCCTGTAGAGTTTTATTGGAATACAGACATAAACATCTGTCTATGGCAGCTTTTTAGTTATAGTGGCAGAGTTGAGTAATTGCATCAGAGATAGACATAGCCTACAAATCCTATAATATTTACTCTTTGGCCTGTCAAAAAAATTGTGTCACCCCCAGTGCTAGACTACCTATTTCTAGATTCATGTAAATAATATGATCTAAGAGCCTTTGCTGGTAGGCACTTGCCACATGCAGCTATTTCAATTTAAATTAAATAAATAAAATAAAAAACTCAGATCATTTGTATTAGCTACGTTTCATCTGAACTTCTTTTATTTTTTTCCTGCATTTGTAATTTCTTTCTGTTTTCTATGACTTAAGTGTGAATCCCAATTTATATTTAGTTATTGAAGATACTGATTTTTCACCATTTTGTGTATGTTTTCTTTAGTTCACCAGAAAGATTGTAAGGTACTTAAAAGCAGGCACTGTGTTTTCTGTTGTCTTTTCTATAGTGTCTTGCACACATAGTTTTGTCACTGTTGTTTTACTATGTACTACATCTCCCTAAAAAGTGTGAAATTATTTCAGTTTATTTTTTCTAGGCATAACAAACTGTAAACTTTTAAAAAAGCAAAGATGGGTGAAAAGAAACCAGAGCCTTTGGACTTCGTGAAAGATTTTCAGGAATACCTGACTCAGCAGACCCATCATGTGAACATGATTTCTGGATCAGTCAGTGGGGACAAAGAAGCAGAGGCTCTTCAGGGAGGTAGAGTCATCTTTAATACTATTAAATAATTCATGTTTTATAAATGTATTGTTTGCATATAGTTATCCATACTATGAAGACCACTACTCACTAATGTGAAGCATTCAGTTTTTTTCTAGAAAGATATAGGACTTTTTCTTCCTTATTTAAACATGTCAGACCTTTGCTGAGGGATCATGCTGAATATGGTCTAGAGATGCATTATGGTCTTGTTGGAAGATTAGGGGTTCTAAGTACCCTTCCTGTCCTCTAGGTTCTCTGAGCTAACACTAGACTCAAGGACCCCAAAGAGGAACAAAATGTTAGCTTCATTAAACAATTCAGCCACCAGTAAATCTGGATTAGATCTGAGACCAATCTTCCCTCTTAAAATGAAGAAAGGGCTGACTGAGTTTACCCATCCAAGAAGAGAAACTCAAATAGCAAAAGCAGTGATCTGCTTGAGCCTACAAGTAAATTTTGTTTAGTTTGCTTGCCACACAAAAACTAGAATTTATTCCTAACTTAGCTTGGGGTCAGCAAACTATATCCTGTGGCCCCATCTAGACTGCTGTTTTGTATGGCCTGCAAGCTAAGAATGTTTTTAATTTTTTTTTCCTTTTTTGAGTTGAAGTCTGACTCTGTCACTCAGGCTGGAGTGTAGTGGCACACTCATGGCCACCACAGTCTTGACTTGCTGGGCTCAGGTGATTCTTCCACCTCAGCCTTCCAAGTAGCTGAAACTACAGGCATGTGCCACCATGACTGGCTAATTTTTTTATTTATTGTATAGATGGGGTCTCGCCAAGTTGCCTGGGCTGGTCTGGAATCCGTGGGCTCAGGCAATCCTCTCACCTTCCAAAGTGCTGGGATTACAGGTGTGAGCCAGCGTGCCCAGCTGACTTTTACATTTAAAAATAGCTGTAAAAATGTTGGAAGGAGAATATTATTATGCTACATGAAAATTCTATGAAATTCAAACTTCAGTCTCCACATGTTTAATTGGAACATAGACATGTTCATTTGTTTACTTCTTTTTTTTCCCGAGACAAGGCCTTGCTTTATTGCCCAGGCTGGAGTGCAGTGGCACAATCATAGTTCACTGTAACCTAGAACTCCTTGGCTCAAGGGATCGTCCCACCTCAGCCCCTGAGTGCTATAACTGTGCACCACCATGTCTGGCTAATTTTTTTTTAATTTTTTTGAATTTTTTTAATTTTTTTTGAGTTGGTGTCTCACTCCGTCACCCAGACTGGAGTGCAGTGGCCGCTCCCGGCCACCGCAGCCTCGACCTGCTGGGCTCCGGCGATCCTTCCACCTCAGCCTTCCAAGTAGCCGGAACTACAGACGTGTGCTACCACGCCCGGCTAATTTTTTTGATTTATTTTAGAGATGAGGTTTCGCCTGCCCAGGCGGGTCTCGAACCCGCGGGCTCAGACAATCCACTCACCTCAGCCTCCCAAGGCACGGGATTACAGGCTTTTTTTTAAAATTTTTGTAGAGATGGGGTCTCACTCTGTTGCCCAAGATAGTCTTGAACATCTAGCCTCAAGTGATCATCCCACATAAGCCACCAGCTCAGCCTGTTTACATATTTTGTATAGCTGGGGGTTTTTTTGTGGCTAAAACAGCATAGGGGTCCTAGAGATCATATGGCCCACAAAGCCTGAAATATGTATTTAATGTCTCACACCTATAGAAAAGGTTTGCTGGCTAGTTGGTCTATGTAGGTCCTCCTTATAATCCACGGACTGGCAGCAGGGACCAGGCATCAACCTGGGAGCTTGTTAGAAATGCAGAATGCCAGCCTCCACCCCACATCGACTGAATCATAATCTGTGTTTTAGTTAGAACCCTCAATCCTCCCCCCAAGTAATTCATGTACACATTAAAATTTGAGAGTCACTAGCTTGGGAAAGCAATGGGAGAGAGAGAGAGAGAGAGAGACTAAGCCTCATCTTTCCAATGCAGTGGCCCTATTGCATATTGGCCTTGTCCTAGCCAGCAAAATCACTTCTCTAGTGAGGAGTAGAGGAAGCAGTGAGTCGGGGGCCTTGAATTATGCACACCAGCACTGCTACCTCTTGAGATGGAGTAGAAGACCTTTTCCCATAAAGCTATAGAAATAAAAATTTCCCTCGTAACACTAGTGCATAGATTCCCAAACTGGATTCAAGAGACCAGGGTTACAGTCCCAGCTGTTTGTTGGTTTTCCTGATTATGAGCACCTGTCCCTTCAGTTTCTGTATCTATACAAAGTAGTAGTCAGATAAAGATCAGACAGCCAAACAAACATCTTTTAACTCTGAAATACTTATAGTCTTTATATTCAGAGGTATCAGAGACGATATGTGTTTAATTAGAACTTTGAGATCCTAAATGTAACCCAGAATCTAGAACATATGTATAAAGGTGGAACAATAGAAGACATTAATTGCTTTAGACTACAGTAAATAGAATTGGGGTTTTGGAGATGATTTGACTGTCAGTTAAAATTGTAGCAATGGCTGTGGTATTAAACACCTGTGTGTAAACCATGCCATCACTCTTCAGTGAATCTCTTTATTCTCCTCTCTCCACACCTGTTCACTTCTTCAAAAGCATGTTGAAGACTGATACAATTTATGTGTAACTAATTTGAGGTCCCTCCTATAAAAGATTTTCAGAATGTATTCCTGCTTTTCTTTAAAATTAGCCTCAGTTCAGAAAGTCTGTTATAAAATGAGTTTAACTTTTTGGGAAGTAAACTATCAATTTATGAAAGATTTTTAACCACTGAAGACTCAGATGCTAAATTGAGTTGATTCTGAGATGCATCATTTCTTCTGCCATCCTTTGTTTATAGCTGGAACAGACGGTGACCAAAATGGACTGGATCACCCATCTGTTGAAGTTTCCCTGGATGAAAACTCAGGAATGTTAGTAGACGGGTTTGAAAGGACCTTTGATGGGAAGCTCAAGTGTCGGTACTGTAACTATGCCAGCAAAGGAACAGCCCGGCTCATTGAACATATCAGAATCCACACAGGTAAGGGAGAAACAGCTGGAGAGAGCATTTCTTTGAGGGCAGGAAAGAGGCCAAAGAGAGCAGGTTGGTTTGTCCCATAAATAGTTATGATTGTTCAAAAATGAAGGTTGATGGGAGGTTTGAATAAATGGGCAAGTTCCTTCGTTTTTACAAAGCGACATACAAACTGGTCAGAAGTGAAGCCCCTTGTAGAGAGCTTCTCCTTCCTTAGCCCTTTTCCTTCTTGATTCATGCCGTCTCTCAACATCCGTCTGCTTCTCAGGTTGGGAAGGGTAATGCTAAAAGCGGTATGAAGTGATGAGATATTTTTATCTGTATCTTCACTCTTATGTTCCAACTATGAAAGGAGGGAACGTTTCTATACAGCTGCAGACTGTCCTGCTAATCCCAGGTCTCACCTTAGCCCTCCCTTCTAAGAAACTGTCCAAACTACACCCTGTCCCTGCCCAAGACCTGGTCAGTTATCCTTCTTGTCATGGCATCTTGTGTTCAATTCATTACATCATTGTGGCCTGAGAGCATCTTGAGGACAGGGATTATGACGAGACTATCTTTGTACCCCAGAGCCTAGCAGGGCATCTGGCACATACTTATTAGATGAATGACTCTACGTCTCATATTCTAAATGTTTTATTTTACATATTTGGGCAGTCTTCAGTTAACAGCATTAACTGAAATTGTTCCTTCTGGCAGCTGACAAGTAGGAAGATAGAGGACATACTGACAATTTTGAAGGGACACTTTGTATAACTCATACTTGGCCTAGGAAGCTCATTTCGATTTTGAGCTTTCTATTTCTTATAAGGACTTTCTAAAAAAGCTTTGTTTTTTGTATTTTTAAGGTATATGCATATATGTGATAATATGTATGTTTGTGTATAGATGTATATGTGAACATATAACTCTGAGACTACTTTTGATAATATCATGATTATGTAGAGACTATTACTAGAATATTACTATTTCTCTATTTCATCTTTCTTCAAATGCCAGTTGAAGCTGTAACAATTTTTCAATTACTGTATTCTTTTCTTACTTATTTTTTAAAACAGAGACAGGGTCTTATTATGTTGCCCAGGCTGTTCTCAAACTCCTGGCCTCAAGCGATCCTCCTGCCTTGGATGTCCAATGTGCTGAGATTACAGGTGTGAGCCACCATATCCGGCCTCAATTTCTGTACTCAATTTCTACATTGACTAATAGAATATAGATGCATATCTCAAATTGTCGCTGATGAGTTCTTAAGCTTTATTTCAGCTTGTGGGTTTCTTTACAAATTTTAATAATCTCTTAAGCAAATGTGAATTTCTCAAAAACATTTTAAAAATCATTTTCCAAATCCAATGAATGAACAAACATGAAACTTTGCATAAATAATCTACTCCTGCAGTCTCTTCCTCATTTGTCTTTTGAAACAGGTGAGAAACCTCATCGATGTCACCTATGTCCATTTGCATCTGCTTATGAGCGTCATCTGGAAGCCCACATGCGTTCTCATACTGGAGAAAAACCATACAAATGTGAATTATGTTCCTTTCGCTGCAGTGATCGAAGTAACCTGTCCCATCATCGAAGGCGCAAGCATAAAATGGTACCAATTAAAGGTACTAGGTCTTCCTTAAGTAGCAAGAAAATGTGGGGGGTTTTACAGAAGAAAACAAGCAATCTGGGCTATAGCAGAAGAGCACTAATCAACTTGAGTCCACCTTCCATGGTGGTTCAGAAACCAGACTACCTTAATGATTTTACCCACGAAATCCCAAATATCCAGCCTGACTCCTATGAAAGTATGGCGAAAACCACACCAACTGGTGGCCTTCCAAGGGACCCCCAAGAACTCATGGTTGACAACCCTTTGAATCAGCTCTCAACTCTAGCAGGACAGTTGTCCAGTCTGCCACCCGAAAACCAAAACCCTGCATCCCCTGATGTAGTTCCCTGCCCTGATGAAAAGCCTTTCATGATTCAGCAGCCCTCTGCCCAAGCAGTAGTTTCTGCCGTGTCAGCAAGTATTCCTCAGAGCTCCTCTCCCACAAGCCCTGAACCCCGGCCATCACATAGTCAAAGGAACTATAGTCCAGTGGCGGGTCCAAGCAGTGAGCCAAGTGCACATACAAGCACTCCTAGCATAGGAAACAGCCAGCCAAGCACTCCGGCCCCAGCCCTACCAGTCCAGGACCCTCAGCTTCTGCACCACTGCCAGCACTGTGATATGTACTTTGCAGACAATATCCTTTACACTATTCATATGGGATGCCATGGGTATGAAAATCCATTTCAGTGTAATATATGTGGATGCAAATGTAAAAACAAGTATGATTTTGCCTGTCATTTTGCAAGAGGGCAACATAACCAACACTGATTGAAAATAATCATATTATGTTTTACTTGGTTTTTGCCTTTTTGTGTTTTGTGGGGTTTTTTGTCTTCCCTAATAAGGTATCTGCTAATTTGAAGTTTAGACATTACATTTATAGAACATAAATTTGACAATGGAAATAAAATTTTCCCATTTTTTTCATAAAAATCTGGTTAGGGTCATTTATATATTAGAACAGCTAGACATATTGGTGTCATTTTTTTCTTCATTTAGACATTTGAGAATTGGAGTGCAATCATAATCTTATAGGTGTTCATTTAAATTTCTCACCTTTATGGTCCATAAGAACTTCAAGGCTTATTCATACTTTTGATATTGCAGTATACATTGAGCTACATGTTATTCCCGCCATATTTAAAACTGATATAATAAATTATTTTCTCTTACATAATCTGTTACAACTTATTTCAGTATTTAGTAAAGAAATTGCCTTAAAAATCGCTCTTAATTGAAGTACTATTTAGTTCACATATCTTAAGTTGAATTCGTAGTTTCATTTCAACTGATAATAGTAAAGCTATTTCAGTGTAGTAAGTTTTCCTTTTTCCACAAGGGGAAATGTAAAATAGTTCTTATAAACATATGCGGTGAAAGTTCTGAAAAGAAATGGAACTTGACTTTAAATTGAAAATTGTGTTTAACATTTAAAATACCTGTTTATTCAATTTCTAGTTTAAACATGTCAGTTTTGCATTGGATCTTTATTATAATTTCCAGATCGTTCTTAAGAACCACAGGTAAATACACTAGAGTGCTAAATGCCTTGTTTTCTCTGTTTGAACCTTTCATGTAAATCCTTCATTCTGACATTATTCATGTCAGGAAAGGTTGATAACTATAGTGAGAATCTGTTATTCTTCCTGTTCCTTTGATGACCAAAGAGGTATAGTGGAAGTCATTCATCTTATTACTAAAATGCAATTCTTCAAAAAAATCTCTGAAAATTCCTTTTCCTGCCCTCTATCCATTTGTTGCCCATAAATTCCAAGAAAAGGTGGGTATAGAAACACATGTGAAAATGTGATGGTGCATTCATATTTATAAAAATGAGGATGTGTCCGAAATGAATTCTGGTCTCCTTTTCCGAATTGGCCATTTAAAATATTTTCTGTGGATTCAAATTTTTTTATTTGCAGTTTTACTTCAAGTACAGTGACAAAACTATATGGAAACTGATTGAATCATTACCTTAGTAGGAAAGGATAAAAAGGTATGAAAATGAATGTAAAATGTATTTAAACATGATACCTAATTTGTTTATAAAAATAAGACTAAGTAAATCTAGAGTAATTCATTTTGACTAGGAGACTTGTTTTTTATATTGTGTACTAACTAGCTTTGAAGAGAGCTTGGTCAAACAATAAAATATATTGTTACTAACTTGGTTTCTGTGTACTTTGCAAAAATTTTATTTTTTGTTTGGTTCATATCATGAATGTGCTCCTAATTGGCTTCTGAAAGAGACTAGCCTAACTATTAAGCATCTAATAACCAAACGGTCCTCTATTCTTACAGTAAATAAAAGGGAATTATTGGTAGTATATGCCCACAAAAACCCCAAGTGCCAAGCTAATGGATCCTCTGTCCTCCCTTCCAAATGCTAGAAAGCCATTGTAATGAATTATTGTGGTTTAGTGTCCATTCTAAGCTACTGCATTTTTTAAAGAGCAGCATCAAGGACAGTTTCTCCAAACTGGAATCTAAAATTTTGCGATTCTACTTTACTCTGTTGCTTAAACACTCACTGCTCAGATCCATTTTACTGCAGCAATTTCCAGATGTATAACTTGACTATAGTATTTATGAACTGCCAGAAAGAAACAGGTTGTCATTTGGAAGTTTTTGTTATTTTTTTCCTTCTATTATTCAAATAAAAGCAATACCCCCCAAATGGAAAATTTTCATTAAACAGAGAAAGAACTATCTTATTAAAACCAGCTTATTAACTCTGTATTCTGTGCCAAATATATTTTTTCTAATAACTAGAGATGGATGATTTTAAGGGGCATTTTAATTTAAACATGGAAATTTTTTTTCATAATTAAAAAATAGAATATAAAATTCTATTTTTTTTATTACTTAAAGAGCACAGTTGGTATCCCAAAGGTGTCAATGCTTAAAAGCTACAATTGTTCTAAATGCACTAAAATTTTTGAGGCAAATATACCTTAGAAATGTTTTTGGTATTGTATTTTTTAAAAGATTTAGGATTTTATTTAAAGTTTCTGAGTTAAATTCTGTATTTGGAAAGATGTTCCTATCTTCCTTTATGTATTGAATATGTTTCTGTCATTTTTAATCAAATATTTTATAGAAATGAGTTTTTGGGGAAAGTTTAACATGCACTATTTATAGTACTTTGCCATTAACAGGCAATGTTCTGAAACTGAATTTATTTTTGTTCAGTGAACATAAGTTTAGATTTTTATAGCTCATAGATAATTTATCTCCACTAATATTTTTTTAAGAAACTGTGAACAGATTAACAGGGAATAACTTTATTTCAGATTTTACTAATGTATGAGCTACAACTTCTTGAAATTCAAGTAAAAGCTAGACTTTTACTTTGAAAAAATTCCATTGGATATTGCCAGTGCTATTTCATTTTAGAAATGTGTTCGCTATTCATCTGCAAAATTGTTTGACAAAGAGAATATTATAAAAAATATTCAGTGATAAATCTCATTTTAAGTTCTACAAAAATATTTATCAAATGAATGTTATTAAACATTTTTTTAAAAATTCCCTGCTAAAGACTTTTTTCATTAGTCTTAGAGGGTATATCCTTTCTAGAACTCGTTTTCTTTAATATGTAATTTGATGTAAAGAACATATTTTGTATGCAAAAGCTATAACTTGCATTATGGTTGTAAAATACACTATATTGTTTAGGGATTCCAAAAAGCAGTTTAATGCTGAAATAACTTTATCTAGTATGTAGTTCATATTGTGAATGAAGCTTTGCTTTTTGTAATATATGAATAAAAAAATGACACTTTCTAATGACCTTGATTTTTTTTTTAAGTGATTAAATTAGTATTTTAGTAATTTTCTGCTAGTAAAATGTTAAGTTCATACAAACAATAGATACTATGGCTGCAGTGCTTTGAGTTTCTAAAATACCTTACCCAAGAAGATCTATCATGAGTTTAAAATAAAAACAGCTCCATACATCTGCAGTTTGTCTCCTTCATAGTTTCTTCTCTTTATTCAAGATCCATTTGACGCCCGTTCCCCAAGCCCTTACCCTAAGTGTTCTGGCACATAAATGAGGACTGCTGCCTCTGTGCTTAATTATCCATGTCACATCGACAAGTGACTGACTGAAATATTATAATTTCTGTTATGACAAATGGATCCTTTAAAATGGGCTGATTTTTTTCTTTTTAAAAAAGAATGGTTTTTGGCAATGTACATTATTGGTCTAAAAAACATAGTAATATAAAATTGTTTTGGCTAGTTTGTGAAAGCTTATCAAGATCAGACACTATTGAAAATTCAGAAATTTTAATGCTGCTTTGAAATATACTTTTGTACAATATTATCTTTCTCATAATGAAAAAAAGAAATGACATCTGATATATCAGTGGTTTGTTGAGAGCACAGATATTTTTTGTTTCCTTGTCTTAGGTCTTCCAAAAACTCTGCTTTGAGCTTGTTAAGTTCTGCTGCTAGAAGCTTCAAGTTGTAAGGAAGCACTTGTTCATCTAAAATAAAAAGATATTCTCAAATTACTTGTGTAAGTTAAGCAATCTGGGTTGTCTAATGACAGTAGGAAATTAATTGATTACTTTAGACAAACTAATAATCACAGCTGAGTTGGTATAGTATACAGACAAAAGGTCATGTTAATGTGATATGCAGCAGTCATCTGAAACAGTTCCAAGAATTTAATTAACTTGCTATGAAATACGTACGCAGAAAAGACAAACCCGACAGGGACTTTTTTGTTGTTGCCAAGAAGAACCAAGATTGCTGACTCACTACCTCAAGTAAAACTAAGAAGCAGAAAGGCAAAAAGGCAGCAATAGAAAATAAAAAATTTAGTTTTGAAACTGATAATATATAGAACAGCAGTTGTTCAACATAACTTTCTATAATAATGGAAATGTTTATTCAATAAGCAGCCACTAGCCATATGTGGAGAGAGTAATTGAGAAACTGAATTTTTACTTTTTTGTTAGTTTATTAGGATATGATTCCTATGCCATATAATTTACCTATTTAATCTATAATACAATGGTTTTTAGTATATTCACTGATATGTGCACAGTTAGCTTGAGAACATTTTCATCATCTCAAAACTCCGTATCTTTTTTTTTTTTTTAATTCAGGTTCTCTGTCACCCAGACTGGAGTCAAGGGGCATGATCACGGCTCACTGCAGCTTCGACCTCCTGGGCTCAGGCAATCCTTCTACCTCAGTCTCCCGAGTAATCAGGACAACAGGCATGCACCATCACACTCGGCTAATTTTTTTTTTAAGTTGAAGTCTCACTCTGTAGCCCAGGCTGGAGTGCAGTGGCATGCTCACAGCCACTGCAGCCTTGACCTGCCAGGCTCAGGCAATCCTTCCACTTCACCTTCCAGGTAGCTGGATGTATAGGTGTGCATCACCACGCCCAGCAAATTTTTTTTTTTAAATTGTAGAAACAAGGTCTCACCATGTTGCCCATGCCAGTCTCAAACCTGTGGGCTCAGGCAATCCTCTGCCTCAGCTTTCCAAAGTGCTGGGATTACAAGTGTGAGCCACCATGCCCAGCTTTTAATGTTTTGATTTTTTGTAGAGATGAGTCTTGCTATGTTGCCTAGGCTGGTCTCGAACCCCTGGGCTCAAGCAGTCCTCCCACCTCAACCTTCCAAAGTGCTGAAAAACCCATATCCTTTAGCTATCGTCCTCCTGCCACTGTCCCCTGAACCCATCCCCGATCCCAGGGCATCTACTAATCTTTCTGTCTTAAGGCTTCCCTGTTCTGGACATTTCATATGACTGGAAGCATATAATAAGTGGCCATTTGACTGGCTTTTTTTACTTTGTGTCATGTTTGCAAGGTTATTACATGTATCAGTATTCCACTCCCTTCAATGGGTGAATAATACTCCACTGTAGATACACCAAATTTTGTGTATCCATTTGTCAGCTGATGGACATTTGAGTTGTTTCCATCTTTTGGCTATAATGAATAATGATTCTGTAAACATTTGTGTATAAGTTTTTGGGTGAACATATATTCTTTTTGGGATATACACCTAGGAATGGAATTGCTAGGTCACATGTCTATGTTGGACAGACTGCTAGGCTGTTTTCCAAAGCAGCTGCACCATGTGACATTCTCACCAGAATGTATGCAGGTTCTGATTTCTCCACATCCTCAACACACTGGCACTTTTTAATTCCAAATATCCTAATAGGTGTGAAGTGGTATTTCATTACGGCTTTGATTTGTATTTTTGTATTTCCCTGATGACATTATAATGATGTTCAGCATGTTTTCATGTGGTTATTGGCAATTTGTATATCTTCCATGGAGAAATGTATTCAGATCCTTTGCCCATTTTAAAAATTAGGTTGTGTTTATTATTGAGCGGCAAGAGTTCTTTCTATATTTTGGATACAAGTGCCCTGTATGAGATAGATGTTTGCAAATATTTTCTCCCCTCTGTGGGTTGCCTTTTTACTTTCTTGATGGTAGAGGAACCAAATTTCTTATGAAGCACAGATCTAGAATCTAGTACCACCTCCCCTCACCAAAACAAAAAAAGAAAAAGAAAAAAAATATATATATATATATATTTTGGCATAACCCACCCCCCCCCCCAAAAAAACACTTCACTTTTTAGACAGAAGAAAGGCAAATGGTTGAGTGAGAACCCTCAGAACTATTTTTGTTTTTATTCAAATTATGCTGCCATTTCTGTTCCAGTGCTGTTTTTCAAACTTTGGATTGTAATCTATTAGTGAGTGGCAACCAGTGTTTTTCTACAATGAAATCAAAATAACTCAGGAGAGTTCATTAAACATGTGAGGGTGTTCTGTGAAATTTTTTCCACACATGTGAGTTCATGTAGTGGGTTACATACTAGGTTACATTACAAAATCTACTTATGAATCATGATTTTTAAAAGATTTGAAAACTCAATATGGCTAGTATACAGTTTCCTTTTCCAATATTCTAAGCTTTTGTAAGGTTATTAAATGTTAATGATGCAAAGGAATATAATGGAAGGCACAGACTAAAATCAGATTTAACTCTGGACTACAGGTTACCCAATATTTAGTAGCTGTTCAGCCATGGGCAAGTGGCTTGATCCTCTAGGAATCTCCATTTCCCCATTTGTAAAATTACATGTAGTGTATAAGAGCGTAAAGATTAGCAACAATATTTGTAAAGCAATTCACATAAAAAGGTGTTCAAAAATGTTAGCTCCTGTTTTTTTCAATCAAATTTTAAATATAGCAATAGTTCAATATTCAAAACCTAAAAAATATTTTATAAAACTATAACTGCCACATATTTCATCTATTATATGCATTCAGGTTGACAATACATTAACCCCACTCAAACTCCATCCTGATCTTACACCTGGCCCCCTATCTCTCCCATGTCCTTCACCCTATGCTTAATGGCCTCCTTTCTGTTCTAGAACATTCCAACAACCCATCTCTGGGCTTTTGCCCTTGATGTGTCCACTGCCTGGAATGATACCCAGATACCTGCATGGTTTACTCCTTCCCTTCCTTCAAACGTGTGAATACATCTTTGCTGCCTTCCTGATCACCATTTAAAAAATAAATCCTCCCATCACTCTACACTACCTTTCCTTACTTTTTTTTCAGAGCACTGGTATATATTCATGTAATTATTTCTTTTGTCTGTCTCTTCACTAAAATGTTTTGCTCCCTGCTGATCCCTAGCATCTAGATAAGGCCTCGTATAGAGTAGCTGCTCAGTAAAAATGTATCGGATGAATGAATATTCAGTTGCAGGGGTAGAATTTTTAGTTATATTCAAATTGCTTACTTAAACTGAAAACATAATGTAAACATTTATGACTGAAACTAATAAACTTGAGTGTCAAGGGAATAAGAGTAACAAGAGAAAGTCACGACCACACCAGTTAAACACATAATTGATATGACATACCTTTTGCTTCCTTCATTGTGTGAGACACAATTCTTCGGAGTATCTGATCAGCTTTGTGAAACATGTTAGTTGAACAAATAATTCTGTCTGTTTCCTATGTAATACAGACATTGTTATTGGAGCAGATATAATAGTTTTATAAAACAAAATTGCCAAAGCAAAGGTGATGTGTATTTGAAGGGGCTAAAAAAAAAGTTCATTCTTCCCCAGGAGAGGGTCCGGGTGACTTAGATCCAGTTGTTAACTGGTTTGATCTAGGCGGTGACATGCTGGTAAATGTCTAGTAACTGACTCTACAGGAAAAAACAAATCCCAAACTTATCTGTAGTGTTGGCCAATTTCTGTGGCATAAATATTCCCATCCTTTCCCAATTCAGGCTACCAACATAACATCAACAGGCTCCAACATTTCTGAAAGTTTAACAATTGTGTCCAGCCGGCACTAGCTGCTAGCAGAGCACCACTGCAGCCAGGTGCCAGCAGTGAATGTTGGGGAGATGCCAAGCCAGTGACAAGACATCTTTCATGTTTTACTCATATTTTACAGTCAGCTCAAAAAGATCTTCCTACAAAAAGTTGTTCCTTCTCATTTACACTAAATCTACATTGGAAGACTTACCTTTTGTTCCAAGTTGTCCTCAGCATATTTTACTGGATTTTCCAAAGCAGTAAGCAATAAATCAGTCACCTCTAGACTGTAGAGAAAGAGGATAAAATAAATAAATAATCCTTACATCAAACATGTTTTTAAAGAACTTATATTTATGAACACTGAGTTGGATTCTAGAGGAAGAAAACTGCTGTAATCCAAGACCCTTAATAACAAAATGACTTAGGAGCTACCTTCCACTTGTAAAATCCAATGTAGTAGCTCAAAACAAATTATAAGCCCCAAATGCCCCATTGAAGAAATATTAATTTCATAGGAGTCACATCAATAAGCTTTGAAAAGTCATTCCCTTTTCCCCTATTAAGTGCTGAACCACCAGGCATTGTGGCTCATGCCTATAATCCCAGCACTTTGGGAGGCTTGAGTAGGAAGATTGTTTGAGCCCTGGAGTTCAAGACCAGCCTAGGTGACATAGCAAAATATTTTATCTGCAAAAAAAATAAAGAAATTAGCTGGGCATGGTGGCACACACCTGTAGTCCCAACTACTTGGGAGGCTGAAGCAGAAGCATCGTCTGAGCCCAGGAGGCTGAAGCTGCAGTGAGCCGTGATTGTACCATTGCACGGCCTGGCAGACAGAGTGAGACTCTGACTCAAAAAAAAAAAAAAAAAAAAGAAGCTGAACTCTATCTTATTCCCTAAGGAAAGATGCTCAGTCTTTACTTTCTTGCTTCTGCTTATTTACTGAGCATCAATTAGTAAGGTTCTTCATGGAAGTTTGAAGTAAATAAAAGTCATTCATTTAACAAATACTGAATGTGGTCTTATATGAAAAATACTGTACAACTATGTGAAATTGTGCTAAGCTGGGGGTGTACCAAGATCCCTGCCTCCTTCAAGCCTGATAATGTAATGGGAAGAGAGAAAAATCGATTCAATGTGCGAAAAAATAATTTCGGACAGTGATAAATGAACAAGGAAGTGAAGATAATAAGCAAAACGATAATGGTAAGAGTGACTCGATAGCCCAAAGAACATTCTTTACTTTGGTTAGGATGGTCAGCGGAGGCAGTCAAGCATGAATGAGTGGGAAGGGCAGCAGGTGCAAAGGCTCTGAGGCAAGAATGAGCTGCTTGTGTTCATGGAACAGAGAGGGCCGGTTTGTTTGAAAAAGGGAGAGCAGTAGGATATGAAATTGGAGAGTTAATCAGGGATGGTTAGAACACGTAAGTTATGGTAAGAAGTTTGAATTTGACCCAGAACACGTGGGTAGCACTAAAAAATTCTAAGCCAGTGAGCTTATTAAGTTAAATCTCAACCTCAAGATGATTTTTCTCACACTGAAAAGTGTGAGACTGCACCGGGTCCAAATATGGGCTCTGCCGTTTATGTATTACTTCCCTAGGCCTCAGTTATTCCATCTATAAGATGGGGATAATAGTTTCTACCCTTAAGGGATTATTGTGAGGATGGAATAAGACCATATGTATAAAGTGTTCAGAATTGAGAGAGAATTTGAGCCTTAGTGACTATTTGGAATTCTCATATCCATGCCCTTTTGTTCTGTCTACAGTCATAAAAGAGGTAATGCATAGCAAATACTTTTTAAGGAAACTATAACCTTAAGAAGATTCTGGAAAAGAATTTCAAAGGGAACTAGAGACACTTCCCAATGTGACCCAAAACTTAAATTAACAAAATACTAAAATATGAGCTATAGTTTTTACAGTTAAAAATAAATTTACTCTTTAATCCTGTTTATTTATTTGCAGTTTATAAATAAATATAGTTTATAACAAATTTATAGCTTATAAATAAATATTTACATTTCAAGCCGGGTGCAGTGGCTCACGCCTGTAATCCCAGCACTTTGGGAGACCGTGGCGAGAGGACTGCCTGAGCCCATGGGTTCGAGACCAGCCTGGGCAACTTGGTGAGGCCATGTCTCTACAATAAATAAAAAAATTAGCCGGGTGTGGTGGTGCATGCCTGTGGTTCCAGCTACTTGGAAGACTGAGACGAAAGGATCACCTGAACCCAGCAGGTCGAGGCAGCAGTGGCCATGAGCGTACCACTGCACTCCAGTCTGGGTGACAGAGAGTCTGACTCAAAAAAAAAAAAAAAAAAATCCAAACAAAACAAAACAAAACATTTAAATTTCAAAACATGACCAGTACACAGAATGCATTACATAGCTGTTGCTATTATTTCATGGAAGCCTGGGAAAGATCATGTATCAGATCATCTTTCAACTTTCAAACAGAATCACCAGAACCCCTTTACAGTTACGCTGTGACTATTCTTGATACGAGCACAGGTGACCAGGTTCTCAAGAGCAAGACAAAACTGCAGATTATGGTAAGGGCTGGCTTGACACTAGAGCAGCTCACACTATCCTTGCTTCTAGCAAAGACTGGTTTTCATGGGTCTCCGAGCAGTGATGATGACCTTACGCCAATCTCATGAGATGTCTGTGTCTCAATTAGCCATTTATTTCCGAAGGAGGCAATTTTAAGTACTCCAGAAAAAATAGCAATCAATTGGTTTATGTGCCTGCTCAAAGTTTCAGGATATTACAAGTTAAAATCAGAAACCTCACCAGTAGCTTATTTCATTAACTGTCTAAACAACAGTTACTGATTCTAATTTTTGTTTTCTGGGGGTTCTTCTAGTATGTTAATTTTTTTAAATGCATGGAAGCCATACCCTGGGAACTTGAGGAATGAGTTAAAAATTCAACCTTTTAAAAATTGCCAGTCTCCCAAGGACAAAAGACAGGAACTAAGAAAATGTGGGCTGTCCATTACACTAGTCACTAGCCATGTGAGTCTATTTAAGTTTAAATGAATTAAAATTAAACTACAAATTCAAGTCATCAACCGCACTAGCTACTTTTAGGTGATCAATCAATAGTTCAATAGGGCTAATGTCTACCATATCAGATAATGCAAATACAGAACAATTCCATCGTCAGTAAAATTTGTTAGAAAGGTGCTGCTCTAGAACTCTCATGACATATTTCACAAGTGAAATGCTTAGAACAGGAGTCCCCAAACAGGCCCGCACAGCAGGAGGTGAGCACCGGGTGGGCGGGGCTCCACCTTCTGTCCAATCAGCAGCGACATTGGGTTCTCATAGGCGGGCACGCCGTTACTGTGAACCCTATTGTGCACGTGAGGGATCTAGGTTGGGCATTCCTCATGAGACTCTAATGCCTGATGATCTCCCCCTCCCCCCCACGTTCATGGAAAAATTGTCTCCCACGAAACCAGTCCCAGACGCCAAAAACACTGGGGACCACTGTGTTAAACAACACAGCCCACAAGCCTCATATATACAAGCCGTGTATCTATGGCACGCTCTAAGGTGAATCTGGACCCAGTATCAGTTCTGTCACAGATTTCTTTATACACAAAAACTACCCAGACAGCCTACTTAGACTACACTATTTTAGCAAGAGCATCAAAGATGTGTTCTCTGAATTCCCTGCTCCAGCCTCCGGAAGGCAGTATAATCCTAAGAGTTAAGATAGACATTTGCAAACAAACATGGGTTCAAATCCCATCACAAGTTTAGCTGTCACAAGTTTAGTGATTCTGGACAAACTACATGGTCCCATTTCAGTTTTGTTTTCATCCAAAGAAGGAAATAATATCTCTCCAAAGCCTGTGTTGAAGACCAACCAAGCCATTACAGGTAAAGCATTGAGTCGAATACCTGACTTCCGAGGCACATGCCGGATGCTGAATTATGAGGCTGTTGTGTTCCCAAGCATTTTTCTCAGGGTTGGGTTTTTCTATCTTTCTTCCCATCAGGTGGATGGTCTCAGCAGGCAGTGCCCGTGGTCTCTGGCCATTCCTCTGCAAACAGGTCTCAAGAGGACACTCTAAAAAGACCTGGCAAAAGCCTAACGAATCTGAAAACAGTTTAAAACCACAAAATTACTGGTGTACTATTTTCCCAAAATATGAAATAAATATATATTAAATTATGCCAACTGCAGTAGGAAAAACTCCACTTGTAGTACTTAACAGTTAGCTTTTAAAGTTAAGCAAATCCATATAAACCTCCTAATCCAGTTAAATTCTCACTGAAGACAGTAGTGATTTTGATATGTAAATAAATGTCTCCACGTGTAAAAAAAATGTTTTAATTACATTTCCGTGCCAGTTGGTAGACTTCATAGCGCATACTTTGATAATAAAAGTTGTCATCTAAAACCAAAAACAAAGGTCTAGAAAGGGCAGTTTTTGTTAAGAGGTAGCAAGACGGGGCCTCAAGTGCTGAAGAAAATATCAGATCTTGATCCTTTAAGCAGGTTATAAAATCTTCCCACATGGCTTCAGTCCTGTTGGATGGGGCAGTCACCTGACACCCATTAATGACAGCCATCAAGAAGTATTCCAGGTACATCAACAGTTCCTGTCGAAGCAATTTCCATTGGGATGGCTAGAAGAAACCAAAGAATTGCAATTCATATTAGGCCAGTAGATATCACACCCTGCCCCATAGGAAAATTTCAGCTCATGGTACTGAACCATTTGTAGTTCTCTAACACGCCTGGTTTCTCATGTCTTCATATACACGTTCTTTCTTCTTCAAAAACTCCTGCTTAATCTAGTGTGGCAAGAGTACCCAACCATGTGGAGGCAGCTCAGCCCCTCCCTTGTCTATCCTGACACCCCTTTTGTACATATTATGTCTCCAATCTAGCAGGGCTGTTTAGGCATTTGTTTGCACTTGTCTATCTCCCTGCCAGATTACTAGTCCACTGCATACTCAGCTCCAGGAGAGAGTCTGGAACCTAACAGGTAACACAGATAAGGATGAATAACTGAATGAGAGAATAAATGAAATAATTTATTTACCATCCAAGTAAGGTGGAGCCAAAATCAGTATCTTCCCAAAATAAACAGTCTAGCTAAGATATAACAATGCAGGTTTGCCCTTGAAATGAGAAAGGTTGCAGACAGCACAGCAAAAATATCAGTTGCAAGGTCCCTGGGTTAAGATGAAAAGACCTCAGGCTAACAAATGAGTTACTATGGGATGGGAAAAGATGATGAAGCAGATTAAGGGGAAGAAAATAAGTAGCGTGAGACTACAAGTAATCTTGTGTTGGTCAAAGGCTGTCAAGAGCACTGATGTAGTTAAGAAGTCAAAGCTGGAGGGAAAACAGGACAGGAGATGGAGGTCTCTCACCTGCCTGTCCATGTCTTACCACATCACTGAGATTACGCCACAAGCAACACATACATCAGCTAAACCCGCTAAAATGGAACAACATATCTCTTCCTAAAATGTAAGATTTTCTAATTATGGTAACCAGATGAGTCCTATGGCATTTGTCCGTAGGGGAAGGGTGGAAAAATATATAATAAAAATGAGGGAAAAGCCAGAAAATATAACAATCCCTATCAATAACTTTGAGTTTCCTCCTGAGTGGTGAAAATACTATCATCTATGTAATTCCTGCACTACCCTGATACTGCATTTACCTCACAACCAAGAATGAGGAATTAAATAAACTTTGCTGGGGAGGCCCAGAACTTTTCCACGCAACAAATATACTGTATTTTTGCATATACTCATAGAGTGGATTCACATTATATTTGTATTTGATTTATGTACATTCATCTACATCAGGCACTAAACAAAATCAATTTTTAGATTTCAGAATATTTCACAGAGTATTTGCTCTAGAGTGCGTATGAGCTGGGAGACTTGAATCCAGTCTTCTCCCAGTGGTCGCAGTTTCCATATGCTTCTCCAAGAGAATGCATCTCGTGTGCTGACTGTGAGTTGAGGGTTTAATGAGAAGTATGTACTTGGAACATACTGTCCCTAAATACAGTACAAGCCTATTATTTCCCCTGGCGACCAACTAAGAAACAGCCACCTTTTCCAATGGTGGCAGAGGCAAATTTACTGAGATGAGTAAAACATTAAGCTTCAGAGCCTGATCCTTCGTTTGTACAGCCTCTTTCTATCATTCTGGGAGGGTTCCTAGCAATTTTATAATTGGTATTACTTTTCTTAAAGAGAGTTCCTCAAATTTCATAAACGTCAAGCCCCACAAAATCTGGATACACCTGTAGCTAGATGTTAAACTAGCGATGTTGGAATATTTCGAGATTCTTTTCTTTTCCTAAAGAGAAAATTCCCAAGGGATTCTCAAGAGTACATTTGGCTCCAGGGGATTTCCACCTTGTATGCAGACTTCAGAACCTAATCCTGTCTCAAGACTCCACTGCATAGAATATACCGTATACATAAAACGTATTCTATACTATATATATGGTGCACGTACATACGCATCAAATATCCATACAAACTTCTACCATGCACCAATCTTTTTTAGAAATGTTTTCATTTTAAAATTGTGGGGCACAATTCAGGGTCAGGTATTCAGATACTCATCGTGCAGGTACCCTTGTTGATGAGGTGTGCCCCCTTCCCCAGGCAGCTTCCCACTACCGCCAACACGCACCATTCTAAGACGGTTTCTTTGTAACTATTTAATGATGCATTTCTACAGCCAAGTCGCTCACTGGCTGCAATAAGGATGCTACCCCGGCTCCACTTTTCTGGAACTCGCGTCTCTCCTCCAGGCGCGGCACTGCCTAGCAAGAACCCGGTGACACAAACACACCACCGCAGCGCCTCGACCCCGCCCCTCGCACTCACCAGAGGCGGCGCGCTTGCCCCGTCGAAGGACGCGTCGGGCATGACGTCATCGTAGGCGACGACGCCGACGGCCCAGCCCCGCTCCCGCCGCAGCCAGCGGCCGAGCGCGCGTGCGAAGGTGGATTTCCCTGCGGCGGGCAGCCCGCAGAGGACGCAGAGCCCCAGCTTCCGCGGGCCTTCGCTGCCGGCTCCCGCGGAGTCCTCGGCGGCCTGCATGCCGCCCGGGGAGACCGCCTCCGGGACTCGGTCCGCCAGGCGCGCACGCGCAGCTCGCCGCCGTCCTGCCGCGCCGCCTGGCGCCGCCGTGAGGAAACGGCGAGGCTTCGGGTTCGGGAAAGATGGCGTGGACCCGGCTGGTTGCGAGGCTGTCCCGGCGGTCCCACCGCTGCGCCGAGCCGTGCGTGAGGCCCGACCTCCAGGCGGTGGCGGCCGCGGCGTTGTACTTCCTGTCTCCGGCACATCCGCAGGGGGCCCCAGAGCTAGGTTTCATCTTCAAATCGAAGCATCCTCTGTCGGAAACTTTCAAGTTGGTAAGATTTGCGCCTGGTTTTGTTATGAGGAGGTCTTCCTGCCCGGGAAAATCTCAGAAGAGACTTTACGCCTTTTCCTTCAGCGGTCTTTGGAAAGTAAATTAGTGGAAATCA
>CAUYQG010017644.1:0-42059 GCA_963574415.1 Tarsius wallacei
GGCTAATTTTTTGATTTATTGTAGAGATGAGGTCTCGCTTGCCCAGGCGGGTCTCGAACCCGCGGGCTCAGGCAATCCACTCACCTCAGCCTCCCAAAGGCGCGGGATTACAGGCTGAGCCACCAGCCCGGCTTGCCTCTCTTTCTTATAAGTCACCCATGATGACTGTAATTGTCTTTACGTTATTGTCTTTAAAAATAATTACTACTTGATTATCTAAATATATCAATATTGTGATATCAACCAGAAAAATAAATTACACAAAATGATAGCTTAAGGTGCCTTTTTTTCCATTTTTTCTGAAATAACTTTTCCCTTATGCCAGATGAGATCTTTAAAATTTGAAAAATAAATATTACGTGTGAGCAGACACAATTTATTTGTAGCTTCAGTAAATATTTGATACAAAGGGAATTCTTTCACTCCTTTGTCTAGACCATATTTCTTTTTCTGTTGTCTTTTCAGCTTATGCTAATAGTTGAGGAACTTTTAATATATTTTTGTTCCTTTGGATATTGTTTATTCGCTCCTGTGAATGCGTTCCTATGTATTTTTTGCTGCAATATCAAAATTAACTCTGCATGATGGCATTTACAATGGTTATCAGTATTGTAGCTGATTGTCATATTTTACACACTGTCATTGTATGTATAAACAACTATTTTTAATTAGGAAAGAGGCATAGTTTGATGAATACACTTTATTGTTCTTTTTTTCACATTGTGATTTTTATTCCATTTAAAGAGATATGTTAAACAAAAAACTCAACTAGAAAACACCTAAGAATAATTGTGCGTGTTATGTGTTTGGGCAGGTCTGGAAGCACCATTGAATATCCATGAAGGCAAAGTCACAGACTCTTCCACAGAAATTCTCCGGAGTGGAGCTGATGGAAATTTTCAGCATTATGATGTCATATGTGTAAACTGTGCTGCTGCTTTCAAGGTATGTTATAAGGAGCTCTTAGGAATTAAACTTACATCTTTCATCTTGATACCAATATTACTGTGTTCTTACATTCAGTAGTAGGGAAGTTAAATAATTCCCAAGTTTTTATGCTTGTGTTTGATTGTGGATCTTTTCTTAAATGAACACTTGGTAATTTATTCCTTTGTATTGATAGGTTCAGAAGGTAGTTCGAGAAACAGCAACTTTTTCTAACCTGGATCCTGCCACAGTGTACACCTTTTCAATTCAGACTCAAAAAGAAGGTTTTAAAGGCAATTTCCCTAACATAAAAGAACATAAAAGAAATACAGACAGGTACAGCCTGTGCAAGCACCTTAGTGATTTCTCTAATGTTCAAATATTTACTTGGTTCTTTTATGGAAGATTTAGTAAGTAGTTCATTCTTTCCAGTTTTCTTCATGGGCAGCATCAGCTCTTGTATCTTTTTCTGTTTCCCCTAATCTGGATTAGTACATTTTTATATATGTTTTGCCAGACGGTGGCATTGCTAACTGCTTGGGGTCTGGCCAGAGTCTTCAATTTGGATTTAATTTTTCCATTTTTCAGTTAGGCAGACAATAAATTGCCACCTTGCAATGGCAGATGGTGATCTATCTCATGGTAGTTATGTGAAATAAAGAATGATTGGAAAAGGTGCATGAAAATGTATACATTGTCATATCTAGAAGAGTAAAATTGTGAACTATTCTACTAAAATAACTATTTTAGTTATTCTTGACACTGATGCTATGTATTTAGAACCTAGTCATGTCTGGTATTCTTTTACTGTAATAAAGAATGAGATTGATAGAGGATATCTTGAGAATTTTGCTCTTTTTTTATACATGGAATAATTTTAAAGAAGAAACAAAATATACATTATATGCTACTTAATTTAATCTTTTCTTCAGTAAAGAAGGAAGATATTTCATATTTAGATAGCATTTAACTTTTATGCTGACTAACCTTGGCACTCTTTGGTATTTAATTAGGCTGAGTCCTAAAAATAATTAAGTATTTCTGATACTGGTGGTTGCACAAGACCAAGGTATTATCTACTTCCTGCATTTTAGAGGCAAGGGCAATTTTGAGTGCAATACTTCTGGGACACATATTGGCTTTATTTCAAAGTTTAAAATAATTATTGCTTTTTTTAATACTTCTAGCTTCTCATATCTACTAGGTAGAATAAAAGGAATGTCTGAGTTACCCTCAGAGTTTGCAGAAAGTCAAAGCCTGAGAGTGGTTCAGGGCTATTTTAAAGCAGATGCTTTGTGCTGTAGAAAAATGTGACTTGATTGTCTATGTTTTAAATGATACAACTCCAATTGCAGTTGAATTTATGAACCGTAGTAGAGATTCAACTGCAGTAACTGTTAGCTGGTCTTTCAGCTAGAAGTCTTCTAGATGGATACATTATTCTGATATCCAGTGAAACCTTAATGAAAGAAGAAATCCTGCCTTCCACTAAAAGGTATGAAAATATTGAAAAGATATTATATCAAGTTACATGGAACACAAAGTTAGCACTTCATATATATTTTTAGAAAGCTATGTTAGTGGATTAATATAAACAGAAATAAGAAAATTTTTCAAGACAACTTTTTAGACTATAAATGTGATCAGGGCAACTAAGTCTGTCATACGGCAACAACTTATTGCTGCAAATAAATAGTAATGAATCAATTCAGAATATTGTCATGCTTATATGTATAGTATATACTTTTTGACTTAAACAAAAGTTCACTATGTAGGAAGCTATGATTTCCAAGTAACTGCTTGTGCTCAAGCATTGCAAATTTTTTCCATGACAGACGATAAAAAGTGAGACATGGTACTTTTTTTTTTTGCAGATGGTGTGAGAAAATGGAGTTTTTCAAATGTTTCTGAACTAAATGTTTTAATATATGGTTTTTCTTTAACCTGTAGGACATTCACATTTAATAGCCTTTCTCCAGGGACTGACTTCTTAATTAGTGTTATGACTACCAAGTGACTAAAAAAAAACCACCCTACTGTCCTCATGGTTAGCACTCATAAGTTCATTTTATGTTTAATTAGCTTTTCATAAGTAAAGAGAAGATACATAGTTGTGTTTAAAGCCAATATTTAAAGCTAATTAAAATGAATGACTATGTCATGGTTTATGATATGCTTGAAGAGAAGCACTGCATTTACAGGGAGGACACTTGAGATGTATTCTTGCCTTTATCATGTATTAATTATGTGACCTTAGGCAAAACAGTTGAGTTCTTACTTAGAAAACGAGAATAATTATTCCTGCCCAGGGAAAATATCACGTTACTAAGATCAGATGTGAAACTTTTTGTGAAAATGCAAAGAACCTGAAAACCTTAAGGTGTTATTTTCATTAAATACTCAATATTTTTCTAATACGTTGACTATATCCATTAACATTTTGTGAAAAATTTTTTAAAACGTAGGATACGAAAAAATAGTTTACTCTGTCTTTTCAACTACATTGTAAAGGTTCAAATAGACTCTTCTGACCTTATTAGCATCATTTTGCATATAGACCTGCCCTGAATGTGTGTTGCTGTCCCAAAGAGCTCTTTTGCTCATGGCCTAGTCACATGAAAATGTGCTCAAGTACCAAGGCCCTGAGAGTTATGACAGGAGGCTAAATCTCAGAAGTTGCAATATGAAAGAAGAGAAAGCACTTAAAAATGCTGCAACATTCAAATCAATTCCTTAAAAAAACACCTAAAAAATGTTGGGCAATTATTATATACTAGCATGGTATTGTGCTTAAGTTATTGCATTCAATCCTGCAGGCTACCAAAAATGCTCAGAAGTGTTCATAACTCATTACCAATGGTGAAATTTTAACCTAAGTGTTTAACTCTCAAGCTGATATGACACTACTGCCTCTCAGAAAGACTATCCCTGAGAAACACCAGAAACAGATGATAAAAGTTTTGATATTTTTAAATGATAGCTCATTCTTTTATATCGGTGAAAGCATAGTTGCTGCTGAGATTTGTGCTGTGTTATTCTCATTGTCACCATCATCACCATCATTATTATCTCTGTAGTCTTTGTTGTCATCATCATATTGATTGCATCACAAGAGCCTTTGTCAGACACTCTGCTGAGCATTTTCTATGCTTCATGTCACTTAATTCTGAGTGACAACCTTCATTCTACCAATCATAATGAGATGCATTTTAAAAAAATATTTTACAAGTGAGGAAACTGAGGCTTAAAGAATTTCAGTAGGTGATAAAGATGACATAGATATTTGAACTCACATTTTATGACATCAGATTCTGAACTTGTAACCATTATGCTTTGATGGAAAGGCCACTGTATGATACAAGAGACTAACGTTTCCTATTCCAGTTCTGTGACTTTGTAAAAATCGTTTTCTATGTGTACCTAAAATTCCTCATATATAACATGAGGTTAATAATACTTTCCATATTTCATGATGTTGTTGCCACTTTGAGTGTGCTTTCTCAGACAAAGCTGATAAATTATTTTTACCCTTCTCATTTTAAAATTTGTCTTTTGTCTTCTATTGTATATCAATAATTTTTTGTCTTTTTTATGCCTTTCTTTCTTTGTAAGCCACCTCAAATCTATTTGGAAGTAGATGGAATATTAATAAATGTACAAATAGAGCTAAAATATGATAAGGAAATGATAAATTATTTTCAGTTGAAAGGGAATGTGCATCACAGAAAAATAGAATATAAAGAAGCGTGAATCAGTGACTTAGGTGTAAATCTATCACTGACTCACTTATATGTGGACCCTGAACATTTGTCATAATACTATAAGAAAGGAGTTGGCAGTAGCGAGATACTGCTGGGGTGGAGGTGGGGACACAATATCAATAAGGGTACCTGATCTCAAACCAGGCAAATTGGAGACCAAAGGGAGGCCCAAACTTTACCTGTATGATGTCCACTTGTATACCTAATTCTGAATTGTACCCCACGTCTTTAAAATAAAATATTTTTATTAAAAAAAGAAGTAGCTCCCATAAGGACCCAAGGCTAGTGAGGGGCAGACGGAACTCAGGTTGCACATCTTGTCTTCTCCAGGTCTCGCTCCACGACACAGGGTGTCTCTGGAGCACCCCACACCTTTCTGAACATCAACCTCCCTGTCATCCTCATCACACACTGTCTCCAACATGCTTGCAGAGAGACCTTTCAAGCACAGGCCACAGCACCCTAACTGCAAGTTGAGCTCCAAAGAAAGAGATATTTTGTTTCAGGTATAAAGTCATACCATTTCAGCTCCTTATGTTTACGAAACTCTCCCCTTCATAAACACTTCCACTTACTTTTCCTTCCTACAGGGGCATACAGACATGCTGAGCCTTTATAATCTAGCTCCCTTGAGATTTTTTTAAACTTTATTTTATTCTAGAGGTGTGGGGTACAAGTCAGGATTAGGCACAAAAGTAATCTACATGCAGGTGAAGTTTGGGCCTCCAACGGGTCCTCACTTCCCCTGGTTTAGGACCAGGCACCCTTTGTGTTGTGACATGCTCCCCCCCCCCACCCCGCAGTGTCCTGAGACTGCCAATCCTTCCCTTGTGCTATTGTGATTAATGATCAGGTCCTGTTTATGAGTGAGAACATGTGGCATCCGTTGTTTTGTTTCTGTGATAGATCATGGAGTATGATTGTCTCCGACTCCATCCAATTTGTTGTGAAGTCCAATATTGTCAAGATGTCCTTTAGGATTAAGCTTGTGTTGCTGGCTCTCCCTCACCAGCCCGTATGCTGATGGGGGATGCTATCCTTCTCACACTTGTTCCCGCCTCTATCCTTCTAGAGGGCAGCATGGTTGTTTGGCATTGTTCTCAGGTCCCAAACTGGGCTCTGAGATGTGTCTGCTCGATTGTCTTGCCCTACAATATTTCTGGTCTTGTTCATTTTAGAGTCAAGCTTATCTTCCCAGGAGGCCAATTATAACCTCCTCAGGTCAAGGTTGGCCAACCTTCCACAGCTCCAGAAACTCCACTCTTGTTTATCTTCTGGTGGATGCAGTGGGTGCCTTAATTCAATGACTAAGACCAGTGGCATTCAGAGCAAAGAGTATTTGCCAGAGCGTGAGGAGGGTCTTCAAGTTCATGGCCTCATACGTACTATTTTGGGTGGGAGTTCTAGAGTTTTTGTCAATTTTGCATTTGGGTATCAAGAAAAGCAGCAAATTATTTAGTAGTAGTGGAGATGCCCTGGAAAGCTTTTATATGAATCTTGAGTGACAGTTAAATGTTGAAGCCTGTGCTAGTGTCTTACTGCTTTTGCTCTACAGAAGAATACAGTGAGTAGAAGGATGGAATAATCTTAGGAAAGAGAGGGGTTTGAAGTGTCATTAGCACCTGGACTATAACAGCCTCCCCTTTGAAGGCTGTTATCATCCAACCACTACCACACTTCCTGCTTTTATTTCTAAAATGAAAGCAAAGACCTTCACTGAGTGGACGGAGCTCTGTGATCATGGCCTGGATCATACGATCTGGACCCCATCTTGATTTGCTGGGCAAATCCATGACACCTTGAGATGAAACTCAGATTCTAGGGAGTTCATGGAGCATCGAGAAGGGGTTAGTCCCCAGTGAGATGGAAAAGAGAAGGACTCAGGCTCACAGTGACGCACACTCATCTTTTTGTTCTCTGATTCCAGATTGTTCCTACCTCTTCAAGGAATACCCGCATCATATAAACTAGTGTGGACATTTGGATTTGCCCATGAGTCCCAAATAAATTTTACAATAAATTTCACTCTTTCTGCTTCATCATCATAAATCTTAGGATGTGCATATCTATCACTTTTACATTTATCTATGTTTATCTATCCCTATATCATCTATATCCATATCCATACCAGTATCCACATCTATATCATATCATCTATATCTATATCTATATCCACATCATCTGTCTCTAGCTCCATATTATCTATATCTAAATTGATATCTATATCTCATCTATAGCATTTATATCTATAGCTGACCTATAGTTATCAGGGGCTTTGAGCTACTTCCAAGTAATCTGTTACACGTGATCCATTTCATAGTTCAATGGAAACATTGTAAGCAATGCTATGTGGGGAGCAACTCTGCCTTAGTGATATTCTCTTCTTTCTTTCTTGATGTCAGCTTGCGCTCCACAGCAAAATACCACAGACTGAGCGACTTAACAAAAATTTATTGTTTCACATTTCTCAAGGCTGAAAGCCCAAGATCAACATTCCAGCTGATTGGATTTCTGGTGAGAGCTGCTTCCTGGCTGATAGATGGCCGCTTTTCATCATGTCTCACAGGGCCCTTTCTCAAGCTCAAGGGTGTTCCTTCTTTGGGGACACTCATTGCTATATGATCAGGGTTTGTACCTTACGCATCAATGTAATCTTACTTTCTTAATTCAAATATAACCACACTGGGGGTTAGGGCTCAAAGTATGCATTTTGAGGGAGCACAAACATTCAGTCCCATAACACTTGGACTAAGTTTAAATGAGACTAGACTTCCATAAAACTTGACCACATCTTTGGCTGAGTAAAACTGAGCTCTCTGTTGATTAAATTAATCACCAGCAGCCATATGGAGAAAGCTCATCCCCCAGAGAAAGAGGATGGGACTGTCTTTGGGAGCAGGAAAGGGAAGGACATAGAAGTTGTGGGAAATAGCTGGGAACCAAGAATGGGACTTAAGAATTTTGCCTGTGGAGCCCAGGCAGTGTCTGCCACGGATCACATCCTCACTGGGGTGAGAAGTCTCCTCCCTGCAACCTATGGGGGTGTCAATGGGGCCAGAGGGGTGGGGGCTGTGATTCTCTTACTCTGCAGATATCACACAGGAGCCAAATAACACTCCCCATGTAGCAGCCCCAGGCTCAGGACTGTTGAATTTTTCAGAGACATGTGATACCTCAAAACTTGTAAATCAGGACACACTGGTTATATCTGCCACCACACAAATATCCGTGTTGACCCACACCCAGTACATGCATATTTCATCTAACTCCACTGTCATGGAAGTATGAGTCAAATAAAACTCAGTAGTATAGGTCACCAGAGGAAAACTTTATGTCTAAAACCTCATATGAACCAAAATATTAAAATATTGACTTCTACATGTATTTGTATTTGAAATGTGTGTTCTTATGACAAGCACACCATTATACTTGCATTTAAAAAAAATTTGTTGGAGAAAATCAACCAATGAATATGATAATTTTCAGTTTTTGGAAAGCGTACTGTATACAGATGATACTATACAAATATAGCAATCATATTATATAAAGAAAACATATTTTTAAACTTCTACCATGTAACTTTTGACAAGGCAATAGACGACATAAATATTGATGGAATTGGATACCGTTTCTGAATATTTTGAAAGAACTGCGATCAGGAACAGTTAGACACTCAGTTTTCTTTATCACAAACACCTAATTCCTGGTCTTTGATCAAGTACTTCTTTCTTCTCTCCTGCCTTCTCTTCCTCCCCCTCCTCTCTCTCCTTCGCTCTCTCTTTCTCTTCTTCCCTTCCAATGTGTTGATGTTTACTCTGGCCAAGGAAGTATAACAGAATGAGTATAAGATGGTGACCAAAATCTCTGTGGTGTGTGCGCTCTAGTTGGAAAAATCATGGGAGTTTTGGTTGACGTAAGATTGCTAATGTATGACTTAATCGTGCAGTAGAATTCTATTAACACTTGGGAGGGTCAGAGGATAAGGGTGTCCTGGGAAGTAGAAGATTTCTATTTGTAACTTTGTTTGCAGGCGTGAAATTTGCTACACATACATGTCAGAGTCAATGTTGCTGCTGGATACCTTCTTCGAAGGAGGGTTTCTGGTCTGAGAACCCATGGGCCAGGCAACTCACCTTGGGCGGACACTGATTCTTGTCAGTTACTACTGGCATATTGGCCTCCTACCAATCCCATTATCTGATGATGCTCTGCGAAATTCATTGTAATCAATGGTTATCATAACCACGAGATGTTATTTTCCGGAGCATCTTCTGAACTTGCCAGTCAGATGCAGGAAGCAAAGGCAGGCTGGAGTCAAGACCACACATGCCTGTGGGTCTGGCTGCAGACCGTCTCGTGAAGCACAATGGCTGGTGTCCCTGCAGCCAAGCTGGTGTCTGCAGATGCCACGTGGGATCCACGCTGTGCTCTGACATAACCTTGGGCAGCCTTGATCCTGATATGGGCTTTCCATCTCCATCAGGGAGTCGAAGGTGTGTATATAACCTACAGACGGGCTCCCATAAACATTTCAGCCTGCAACAATTTCAGGAAAAATATGATTCCCAGGACAGTCACTCGGCGGGCACAGCTCCCTGCAAGCATTTGCCTGGAAGGTCTCCCTGGAGCCTACGCCTGGCGGCTCCCAACAGTCCAACGGCTTCATTCCTCCTTTTTACCATCTTGGTTGTTGCTCTAAATTAAACTCTGCTGGAGAATGAAGCATTTCATATTATTACAGTGCCTGTCAGGAGTTCTTTACGGTGCATGATAAAATGTAAACCCTTTAATTAACTTAAAAAAAAAAACCAAGATCAACTGCTCTAGCATCTGAATAAGTGAACATTTTCCATATTCCTCCCTCTTTTAATTACATCTGTGTTGCCACTGCATTATTATCTATCTATCCACATATAATTGCCTGGGTGGCACTTGCTATTTTTGGAATACTGTTCGTACAATAACTTGAACTCTACTCATTCGGATTTTGCTGTCATCTCCCTCGCCTATGTGATTTTGACGAAAAATTATGTATCTCAAAAAATGTCTGGGAATGGTCAGGAGACTAATCGGAAACACTGCAAATTCAAGCAAAAGGTAATTCTGTTTCAAAACAAGTCATCAATAAGTTTAGAATGTCTTTGCATTATTTCAGCTCTGAGCCTAGCAATTAACTTCCATATGCTACCAGGTTTTTATAATTATAATATATTGCATGATACTGTATTTTTTTATTAACCTGCCTCCTAATAGTAATACAGATTTATATCTTCTCAGTAGTGTGTGTAATGCACATGAAACTAATAAAACTGCATTTTAAAACACATTTTATAATTCAGGATCATCACACAATTATTCCTACTTAGGAAATTGTACCCATGGTGGAAAACACAAACTAGCTACTCCAGTCCTCATTCTGAAGGACTCAGACATCAGTCCAATAAACGCTGGGCAAATTTTCCAGGTTGAAAAGAATAGCATTGTTTTTTGTTAATGAAAAATAATAACAGTACCTCTAAGATCCACCAAATTTCCAATTATATTTGAAAAGTAGGGTGATATTTCCCCCAGGGAGTGCAGGAAAGTTTGTTCATTTGTTTGCTCATGTATTTACTCATTCTGAGCAGAATACGGTGCACCTTGTGTGGCTGATGGGCGAGGAAGGCATGGGTGGAATGTGGGTGAAGATGGGGGAGAAGCGGACTGTGTTTCTGGTTGGTTGATGCAGCTAAGTAGGCCTCTCGCTTGCCTTTGTGTTTCCCACTGGAGAGACAGGCATAGAGGGACTTCCATGAGACAGGAACCCCTGGTGAGGTCACACTCAGCAATGGCACCACTGACCAGATAAGAGCACGAAAGCAATGCAGATTATTTGCTTTTCCAAAACAAGTTCCTTGGTATTGGTAGGAAGCTTCCTGTCTGACAGTCCTGACTTGGCCGGGAGCAACCTTTTGGTGTTCACATTTTATGATTAACTGCATGTATGCTTTTTATACTGATCACATTATGGAATTATCATAAAATCTCACTTCATCACATCAAACAGAAAAGCACTGCATCTGGAAGACTGAAATTGATTGGACAGTCATGAGTTCATAGTTCCAAGATTGTGGATTTTAATTCTGATAAGTTCATGGGACGATTTGTGCTCAAATTTTGTCTCCAGTCTAAGTAAACCCAACTTTATTATTCGCTATAATATTAGCATTTAAGGTGCTGTGATAGCCTCTTTCAGCTATTAACATTGTTTAGAGATACACATATACTGAAAATATATTTCAAACAGACAGACAGAGCATAGAATCACTTTAATATTTATAAATAATTAAAAATAGCAATGGAAGGTCAATCTACAACCTCACATAGCAAAAAATGAATGTAGCTAATTCGATAATGAGCAACGTATATTTTAAAAGTAAAACATTTTCTCTTGCATTTATTCTTTAGCCCTCAGCTAATTAGAGCACTATGTTGAGGATGCTAATTCATGTTCCAGAAGTGTCTGTAATTTGTGAAGACTCCTCTTCCTCTCAGCGAAGAAGTGACCCTGTGTAACATCAGCTTTAGTGGGAATGCCACCATCACCACCAACCTGGCTGCATGGTATTTGCAAAGCTCCTGTGTGCGTTGCATGCATGCAGGTAGACTTCAAGGAGCCACCATCGTGTGGCCACACCTGGAAAGGAAGCATTTCCCCTTCATGTATTTTGTTCACACAGAACTTACATTTTTCTTGCTTATAATATATGTAGCTTTGTGTTGTGTTTAGATTGAATTATATGCCCTAGTGCGACTTCTTAATCTGAACATACAGGGTATAGATTTAAATGTTTTGTATAATACAGGTAAATGATCCAACTATCAATTATGCAGTGACTGGACTTCAGAGATACAGTGACAACAGACAGGGCCAGACAAACAGACAGCCAGAGACAGAGGTGGGTTTACAAGCCCCAGGAAGGCAGGTTGAAAAGGAGTCAGTGTTTTGTGCCATCAGTCGGCTTGGCATATCACACTGACGGCACTTTAAAAATAAAAGAAGAAGAGGGAAGGAAATAAACAACACAATTACTGCACTGAAATGTCAAGAAGTAAGTGTGTCTTTGTCCTTGGTTATGGACTTGACTTTTCCTCCTCACACAGCCCAGCAGCGATACTTACCCACTCGAAGCCTCCATGGCGGCTATACAGTCACTGGTGTAATCTCAAAGATAACCATGCATGTGCCAAGGTCAAACACTTTCAAGCATTTTCAGCTTTCAGTTTTGAAGCACATTCAAACATTTTCTAAAGCAGCAGGCAGGAAAATAAAACCCTCTGTGTGTGTGTATGTGTGTGTGTGTGTGTTTTCCAAGTCAAGAAGAATTTAAACTAAAAAAAAATTCTTTGTAAATATAAAGACAGTATTTTTGGGAGGCCAAGGTGGGAGGATCGCTTGAAGCCAGGAGTTCGAGATTAGCCTAGAAAACATAGCGAGATCTCGTCTCTACAAAAATTAAAAATAAAGCATCAGCCAGGTGGGGTGGTGAACTCTTGCAGTCCCAGCGACTAAGGAGACTTTGGTAAAAGGCAGGATCACTTGAGCCAAGGAGGCTGAGGCTGCAGTGGGCTAAGATGGTGCCACTACCCCCGGCCTGGGCAACAGAGTGAGACCCTGTCTCAATATACACATAACGCATAGGAACACACACATATAGAGGGAGCCAGAGACAGAGATGAAGACGAAAGCGTGTGAGAGAGAAGAGGAAGAAGGCGCAGGAGGAAGAGGAGAGAGAAGGGCCCAAGGCCTCAGTCAAACATGATGGACGCAGAGAAAACAAGCACATGAGTGCGCTCCCAGCACCCCAAGTGTGCCACCAAGACAGCGCAGCTCATTTTCTCACTTCCTTTCGGCAGTTTCTTCGCCTGCTGTAGATTGAAGAAAATAGGAATAAGCATCTTTCGACCACAAACAGATGTGCTTGATAAAGAAAATGTCAGCAAAAATACTAAAGCGGTGTGTCACAGCAGCTTTCTGACAGATAGAGGGAAAGGTAAAAAATGTTCTATCATGTCCGACAAGGTGTTCTTTTTGAGATTTAAAGATCACTGTGCAACTTTAAACATGTTTGTCACTTTGGCTCTGACTGCAGCTATCTGGCGCTTCACAAGAACTTTATCAGCTCGGCATAGGGCGGAAAGAAAGAAGCCCGTTCCCATTTATCTCGGCTCGGTTCCCTTCAAAGCCAACAAATAAATTACAGTGTACATTTGATACAAATTGATTTCTTAACTCAAATAACAATGTTGTCCTCCCGGTCGGGCCATGTGTCACTCACTCGCGCGCCTGAGTGAAAGGCTCAATCCGTCTGTGTGACAGAAATAGGCCTGTCGCTGCTGGGGGAGGAATGCTAATCACGCGGCCCGGCCCGGCTTTGTGGGCCGGCCGTGATAAGGGGGATCAGGCTGCCACGCGCCCCGCCGGGCCCCGGCCGGGCCCTGCTGGCGGCGCGCGCCGCGGCCTTGCAGTTGCCCGTCTGTCTCCGGCGGGGAGGAAGACGTGCGGCCCGCGCGCCAGAGACGCCGTGGCCTGGCCCAGCCGGAGCCGGAGAGAAAGGAAGCCCATTGAATATCCGCAGCTGATCTTATCAGCGCCGGAGAAATGAGATATTGGCAGGGCCTGTTGAGTCTCTGGCAGCTGCGCGGGTTAATAAGGTTGGGAGGTAGGCCACAGGCTAATTGGATTTGGCCTGGCTTGATAAACAGTGTCAGGCCCGCTGCCAGAGCAGCACGGGCAGGGGTGGCTCTTTCTTTGTTTAAATTTCCAGGGGAGGAGGAAGCCTGGGGTGTCTTCCTGGAGGCTCCATCCCAGTGGGTCCAGGGAGTCACCCTCTGCTGCGAATAATTTGTGGCAGGGTGTCCCGATTTTCGTCCCAGAGTACGTGACCTTGCCGAGTTCTGATCAGTGGGTGCCCCTCAAAGTGTCAGATCCCAAAGAGTTGGCGGGGGGCGGGAGGCAGCTGGGATGGGGGTCTCTGGCCCACGGTTGATAAGCAGGGTGTCGTCATCTTCATCCCAGGGTGCACGACCTTGCCGAGCCTGACCAGTGGGTGCCTCTCAAAGCATCAGATCCCAAAGAGCTGCGGAGGCGGGAGGCAGCTGGGATGGGGGTCTCTGGCCCGCAGGTCCATGCAGGTCTTCTGCTCTGGCCTCTCCACGCAAGTCTTTCCACTGTTGAAGGTAGCCAGTGCTCCGCAGCGCTGGCCTCCATGAAAATCTGTGCACCTCACCAGAAGCAGGTGGATGGTTATTCTATTTCTGAATCGATCTTGACATTCTTAGGACATGTCTCAACTTCAGAACAAGGTGCCTTCGAATCCCACCTCATTCCATAATCTCCCCATCATGAGGGCACCTGCGGCTTTTAATATTCATAAAACATTGACCTTGAACTAGACAATATGGAATCCTTAGAGCATTCCGGCAACATCTGGTAAGATCATTAGTAATTTTATCCAAGATGTATTATTCCCGTCAAGTTTAACGTCTTGGAATTGAGAGGTGAGTTTTGATGAGATGTTGATTTTTTTTTAGACTTTACAACATGACTTTATCAAGTCATTTTAGAAAATATCTACATCATCCAGAATTCCTAATCTAGTAATTTAAACCCATTCAGAGTCGTACGTTGCTGATATTATATTATCCCCAGGGGGCAAAGCACATTATCAAATGCCCAGGTGACAAATGTATAATATTTTCAGTATCTTTTGCTAGGTACCTTGAAAATGTCCTGCATGACAACTGTTCAACTCCTAACCAATTAAAATTACAATAAAAATATAATTCATCTCCTAGTCAATTAGAATTTTAAAAGTTTAAATTAAAAAATATAAGCAAAATTACATGAGATTTTGCCAGTGAATACATCAGATAATGTTTATGATAAAAATAGTATTTAACGTGTTTGTTTTGCCTAGCAACATTTATCAAAAAATAATAGCAATTAGGGTATTGGATTGAAATTTTAAAGGAGAGAAGAAGAGTGAATGAAGACTTGCCCTCCGAGTCACACTGCTCACTTTATGCTGACGTATCTCATTGGTGGAACTGAGACACCTGATCCCAGACCCTTTCTTCTCCTGGAAGATTCTCTGTATGTTGAAAGATACAGGAATCAGGTAGAGCTTGATATACCCACTTCATTCCTAGTAAAGTTAGCTTGGGGAACGATGCCCAGACCCGAGGCTGTACAGGCACCAGGCGCCCTCTGTTCCTCATATCTGCCTAATGGGTCTCCATCAGGGTGGCAGGAGAATCCTGACCTTCTGCCCTACTAGGAGGCAGCAGGATGTGAAATGGTGTGCATGACCTGGGCACATCCAGGTGGTCCCGGAACAAGTCAAGGATGAGCAGGAATAATGAGTTTCACCCTCAGAGTCACTCTGACTTCAAGGGGAAGAGTCAGGGTGTAAAAATGTCTGTTCAGTGTGGCACCCCTGGGCAGGCTAGAAAGGCAGAGGTCGGGGACCCAGTCTCTCCTGACTCCCACTAGTGTCAAGGGACACTCACACAGTGACAGGAGACATCTCATATAGTCGGCAGAGTCTCAGAGTCCAGAGCCTTTTGAGATATTAATTTTATCAATTGATTTATAAAATATGTATCAATGCCTGCTGTGTGCTTCAGGATACATCAGTGAACAAAGGGATTCTGAGGTTTACGGAGATTTCATCACAGCAGAAAAAGACAATCATCATTGCCTTTCAATGTAATTTTTTTAAAAAAGACAGTATATCAACAGGTGATATGTACCATGTATTATTAAAATAACTAGAACAGCATGAAGGAAATTGATAGATATTGGGATGGATATTGCTGTTTGCAGTGGTGGTCGAGGTGGCCTTACTGAGAAAGTGTATTTTGAACAAACATTGGAAAGAGGCTGAGAATTAGCTATTCAGACACCTGGGGAAACTATGTTCCAGGCAAAGGGCCCCACAACACCAAAGCTCTGAGGTGCAGGAACGTAGTGAGTTCAAGGACCAGCCAGGAGACCTACGTGGCCCTAGTCTTGTGGAGAACCATAGAAGCAGTGGGGAGGAAGGGGCCCCACCCCATCGTGAGGTCCTGGCAGGGCTTTTACTGTGTGTGACCTGGGAGTCAGCTGCTGGGCAGTCTTCAGGAGAGGGATGCCATCTTGCACTTTAAAGGCTCCCTTGGGCTGCTTAGTGAGGAATAAACCATAACAGGAGAGGGTGGAGGTGGGGAGGCCATCAGAGACTTGAGAGCAATCCAAGGGAAACATGAGGAGTCTTTATCCATGATGGCAGCACAGGTATGACGTGGTTTGATTTAGGCTACTCATGAATGCAAAATCATGTTTCCCTGGTGGATTGGGTGTGGGGTGCAAAAGTGGCAGAGATGTCAAGACTTTGGCCCGAGACACTGGCAGGCTGGACTTAATATTGTCTGAGAAGGAAAGTCTGCAAGAAATGAATCAGGGTGTGATTAGGAAAAGAGCTTTGGATCTGTTGTTGGGAAGTTCTTTTTCATTCTCCAAGTTATCCAGAATATAGTCAGAAATAGACAAGGCTGAGTTAGAATGACAAATCTGAAACATGTCAGCATCTGAATGGTATTGGAAGCCACAACACTGATGCAGTCACACAGGGGCTGAATCTGGAGGGAGAGAGATAGGAGTTCAGGCAGAGTCCTGACTCCACCCCCATGAGTCCCACTGGAAGGTGAAGAGCCCCAGGAAGAAGAAGGTGCTGGGGGTTCCTCGTGGCAAGTGGTGAGCCAGGAAGGTGTGAGAAGGGTGTGTTCCCGCTGCCAGATGCTTCTCACTGACAGGATATAAGACCATGAATAATTGATCAACAAACTTAGTTCCATAGAAGTCACAGGGGCCTTGTGGAGAGTGAGTAGAGACCACCCTCCCTGTGGGTTTTTCTGCAAAAGAAAGCAAAGAGTGAAGGGGTTTGCTGCAGGGGAAATGGGCCAGGAGAAGGAATCTTGTAGGTTTCTTTGCTTGTGTGTGGGAGAAATAATAAGTGCCTCAGGAGGGAATTTGTCAAAGGGGGAACCTCGGGAGCTGTGTGGGGGAGCGTGGTTGAGAGGATGCTGCCCCTCTCTCCTGCCTGGTGTCCCCCCAGCTCAGGTGTACATCTGGCCTTGCAGGGAAGCCAGGGCGCAGGGTTCAAAGACTCTTCCCCACGGCCCTTTGTACCTTAAGTTGGAATTGTTGGTGTGTGACTAAGATCTCCTGAGCAGATGTTGAGGCAGATGTCGGCAGTTAAAGCGTCCAGGGCTGAGGGCATCTTCTCTGCACCCTCATGGCAAGGAAGGGACCGGGACATCCCCAGGGGGTGCAGGAGGGAGTGAGACAGTCTACTTGTCCTCGGTCTCAAGGATCATTACCCAACGGTTAATGGCATTTTACTTTCTCCATTAGTTGAATGTGCAGATGTAGGAAGCTGAGTTGCACTCATGTATTTTTTTCTATAGGAAAGCATCTTGCTTATATTTAACATTTATCTTTTAAAGCAGTGGTTTTCAAAGAGTTGGACGGGCTCATCCTTTCTTCAAAGGAAGCATTACAAAGGGGGCTGAGGGTTGAGCTCAGGAAGCTGAACTGCCATGATTGCAGGCGTGGGGAGACGGGGATGACAGGAGATGCTGAGACCCCCCCCAACTTGCCCCTGCTCTCTTTGTAGAGCCCTGTGACCCCCAAGGCTGGACGTCTCAGTCTGGATCTCCATAGCGAGTGTTGAACAGTAGCTATATCCATTAATTTGTGCTAAGCCTCAGGAAATTTCTCTCCCCTAATTTTCACAATGCAATGGCTGAAGAGCGCTCCATGCACAAGGGAGCACACCTACCTCTCCTGATTCTCACAAGAGCCTGTTGTCTTAATGCATGGGTTAAATTCTACTCACACACTCATAGGCAAGATTCACAACTATGGCTTGGTAAGAATCACGGCAGTTCTAACCGCGATGATAATGGAGACAGGATTTTCTGAGAGAGGGAGGACTGGTGGTGACCAAGGATCCTGGAGCAGCCAGGAGCCCGAGGGTCCAGTGAGGCCTCACAGACTAAACCCTGGGCAGGGCAAGATTTGGGAAGAAAACAGAGAGGAGAGCACCAGACTGGGGTTGTCCCTTGGACGGGGATGGGAGGGAGTGACTATGGATATACTAGGCTCAACAAGACCGCCTGGCCCAGATATTGGAAGGCCGTGTTAGAGATGCGGGTGAAGGCAGCCAGAGGAGAGGGAGCCTGAGCAAATTCCATTGGAGAAGCTGGGGTCCCTGTGGACAGGATGATGTGCTGACAGAGACTGTTTGCTCTTCTGTAACCTGATGTTAAGCTGGACCACTCCTGAACCAGGTGGACCTTCACCCAGGGATACACTCACATAGGAAGATATTTACCCAGGGAGACCCTCACCTAGGGAGATCTTCACTTAGGAAGACCCTCACCCCAGGAGACTCTCACTCTGGGAGACGCTCACCTGGGGAGACCCTCTCTGTACCCTGCTGAGGGAACAGAACAATTAATCACAACAAAATATCCATCTCCCAGACCTGGAGTCTTCCTTCGAGAGAGAATCAGAGCCTTTGCTTTAGAGACCCTCGGCGGGTGGCGAGTATAGGGCGTCCTGGGGCTGCCGTGACAAAGTGCAACAAGCTAGGAGCTTAAACAACAGAAGTTTATTCTCTTGCAGTTCTAGAAGTTCAAGGTCAAGGTGTCATCGGCAGGGCTGGACTCTTGTGAGGCGGTGAGGGACAATCTGCCCCTTCTCACTCCGGCTTATGGTGGTTGCTAATACAATCCTGGCCTCCTCGCCTGACTGTCATCATCTAATAAGGACCCCTGTCATGCTGGATAAAGATTCACCCTCCTGCCGTGTGACCGCATCTTAGCCAATCCTGTTTGCAACAACCTCATTTCCAAATCTGGTCTGTACATTGGGAAGTTCTGAGGGTAGGAATCTCCCATATACATGTTTGAGGGTGGTACAACTCAGGACAATCAGCGAAGGTTCCACCCCCTCCCTTAGAACTTTTATGGATTTAATGAGCCTGTCACCCCACGGGTCAAAGAGCAGGAATCGTTCACACAGAGAACAATCCCAGCTGCATGTGCTGTTAGAAGTACCTTCCATATTTTAACTCGCTCAAGATGCCCCTGTGGGGGAACCATGATCCTCATCTTCTGCGTGGGGAAGTGGAAACTCAGAGAGGTGAAGTGAGTTACCCAGTCTCACACAGAGAGACATGATGGGATGGAAATTTAAAAGCAGACAAGGGCTGTAGGACTACGTCGGTGAGAGTCTCTCCTGAACACACAAAAACGTGAGTGCCCCTAAAAGCCTTGCACACTCCTGCTGGGGAAGGCTTTCCCCACCTTGCTAGGGTGCATTTGTGCATCCGTGATGGATTCAACACTGTCACGTTGCTTTGAGGTTAGTGAGTTTCTTATATATTAGAGCTAATAAAAACAAATCTTGGAGGAAAATCTTTTTTTAAGGGCATTTGTCTAATTACCTACCAGAGACGTTTTGTCTCCAAAGCAATCATGGTACCAAATGTTCTGCTTATTCCGAGTGTCTGCTGCAGAAATGGAAAATATTAAATCAAGTCTCGCTCTCTTGCAAATAGAAAGTCCTCTGAATAAAATGCAGTGATTACCAAAAGTGATCTGCAGCAGAAAAGGGCACGTTCAGTCAGGATAAATAAAGAAAAGAAAACAATTTAAACCAAACTTTGCTTCAAATTAAAATGCAGGTTTATTTTTAAAGAAAGAAAAATGACCCCTCACCATAAGTGTGTGTCTGGGACAGAAACCTCTGATATAAAATTGGCTCTGCCTTAGAATATTTCATGGATAATGATTCCTTCCTTTAACATTTCGAGAGTTTTATTATCTTTGGATGCGTATCAGCACATTGTAGATGCAAAAGTGAGCAGCCTGGGGACACCACAGAGAAGTCTCAGCAGCATAATCACAGGGTCACAGCCAATCCGATGGCCTTTCCTCTCGAATTACACTCAGGGTTCAAAGGGACTTTCTGAGAATTCTGTGGACTCTGTCTGAGTCTGCTCAGGCTGTCATAACAAAATACCATTGCCTGGATGGCTTAAACAACAGGAATTTATTTTCTCACAGTTCTCAAGGCTGGGAAGTCCAAGATGAAGGTTCTGGCAGGGACTGGTTTCTTGTGAGGACTTGTTTCCTGGTTCATAGATGGCTGCCTTCGTGCTGTGTCCTCACATGACAGGCAAAGACAGAGAGAGAGAGAGAGAGAGAGAGAGAGAGAGAGAGAGAGGAAGAGGGAAAGCACTGTTGTATCTCTTTTTCTAAGAACAAGAATCTTATTGGATCAGTGCCCAACCCTTATGACCCTGCTTAGCTTTAATTACTTCCTTACTCTGCATCTCTAAATACAGTCAGAATGAGAGTTAGGGCTTGCACATGAATTCTGGGGGTCCATAGCAATATAAGCTAAGGTCCATAGCAATGTAAGCTAAGCTTCCCAACAATTATCCCAAGGTGATGCCCTAGAGAGACATGACCCCAGCCCACATGCACGGACGCAGCTATCCATGCATGTGGGCTGGGGTCATGTCTCTCTAGGGTGTCACCTTGGGATACTTGTTGGGAAGCTTAACTTACACACTGCTTTACAATGAGATCCAAACTGTTGAGCACAAAACGAGACAGCTATAGGATTTCCATAAAGTTCCATGTAGGTCACTATAACAAAAGAGCTCTTAACGTTAAGATATGCAATTTAAGGGATTTATCTTCCCCTCAATCAACCAATCAACCAATCAACCAAGCAACAAACACATTAAAAAACCCATCTTGGAATGTATCAGGATGTCCTCACCTCCCCCCTACTCCCCCAGCTGAGTTTGAGTTTTCCTTAAATAATCTATCAGCTGTTATTAGCCACTTTAGCAGATTTTTCTTACATTGTTTGTTTCTCTCTTTATATTTTATGCCAATATTTCAATTATACGTTTTAGCACCATTGAGCTCAGACACCTAGGGAGAGTATCCACAATGTCCACAACACAATTCCTTAGGGATGAGAGCATGCTAACCATGATGCCAGGGGGTACTTTTGAAGCACTTTACAGTTTACAAGGGCTTCCTGTACGCTTTCCTGGCACAGTCCTAACTTCCCACCCATGGGATGCCTGCCTGCCGTTCCTGGTGGGGTGGAAATAGAGGGAGAGTGAATGACTTGAAGGAGATTACCTGAGAAGTAAGGTGGGCGGGCGGCAGCTTGAGCTTTGAATTCTAACTGAGGAACAAACGGATATTTGGAGCAAAATCGAGCATTTCATTCCCAGAGGGCCACAGGATATATTTCTGGAAATTCATTTTTTCTATATCCACACAAAATGATCATCTTTTACAGAAAAAAGGGAAAGCATTTTACTTTTAAAATGATTGTGTCAACAAGGGTGTTGTATAAATAAAGCGTGTTTGCCACGTCATGAGTGAGTGCTTTTCAACCCACGGAGGACGTTTTTCAAAGATCTATTTATGATCATGGAGACTTGGTGGTTAGGAGGAAGCAATATACAATGTGTCAATCAGTGCACTGGGGTTTATCCTGTGTGGAATGGCATTTATTTTCTCCTCTCGAAAAAAGAGACACGTGGGTCATACCAGCCTTCTGGGTTAAATAAATGAAGTAATTCGGTTTAAAATGTATAAAGGGTCCGAGATCTGGCCAGGAAATATCTTGATCTTTCACACTGCCAAATCTTGTCTCCATCACAAACATAGAGCTGCTGACTGAGTCACTGCTTCCTCTTAGGACAATGGTCTTGGGGCTGGGAGTCCACAGAAAGGTAGCCCCATTGCCAGCCCAGCTGGGCAGGAGCTGGAAATGAGACGTGTCTTGGGAGTGTAACATAGCCAAGTCCTACTTGTCAGGGTAGGTCTTCAGATCATCCCCCATGATTTAAAAAAAAAGCACTGAGAATGGGGGTCACTCTCCAACCCTGGGGCCAAGAACGGCCAGCAGCATCTCCTCTCTGAATACTGTGGCCATAGCAAAAAGGGATGAAGAATCAGACATCACAGAACATCATCTCGAGGCCAGGATGGGTAACTGGGAAAATGAGACAGACATCCGGTGTTCCCCACACAATCTGTGAAGTATCCTGGGAGGCTGTGAGGTGTTCAGGGAGGCTGTGAGGTACCTGGGAAAGTTGTGTGGTACCTGGAGTGCTTGAGAAGGCTGGAAGGTACACAGAGAGGCTGCACAGTGCCTGGGGATGCTGCAAGGTCACCGGGGAGGCTGCACAGTGCTTGACAAGGTAGGATTGTGCCCTGGGAGGATGCATGATGCCCAGGGACGAGCAAATCAAAATCACAATGGATACCCCTTTATACCCATTAGCAGAGTTACTACTGACAAAGCAAAGCAACAAACAAACAAACAAAAAACAAAAACAACATTTAAAAAGATTTACAAGCATTGGCAAAAATGTGAAAAGATTTTCTATGCATTGCTGGAAGGAGCAGAAAATGGTACATCTATGGTGGAAAATAGGTATGGAATGTCCTAAAGAAGATAAATGTAGAATTACTGTTTGATCCAACAATTCCACTCCTGGTGGAACACATGCCCCCAAGAATCAAGAGCAGACACCTGAGCAGATATGTGGACACCCACGTTCATAGCAGCAAGCGATAGCCAAGGGGGGGTTGGTGGATAGACAAGGCATGGCATCCATGCTCAATGAAGTATTACTCAAGCTTAAACAGGAAGGAAAGTCTGACACACAGAACAGCGTGGATGCACCTTGGAGACATTATGCCACATAAGATAAACCAGACACAGAAGGACAAACTCTGTATGATCCACTGGCATGAGAAAACTAAAGCCCTCAGATTTATAGGGGCAGAAAGTAGGATGGTGTCACCTAAACACTGGGAAGGTGGAAGACGGAGACTTAGTTCCTACTGGGGACAGTGTTGCAGTCAGGGAGGATGAAAAAGTTCTGGAAGATGGATGGTGGTGATGATTGCAAAATATGTGAATGAGCTTAATGCCACTGAACTTTATGCTTAAAACGATTAAAATAAAAAATTACATTATGTATATTTTACCATGATAAATGTTATTACTTATGTAAAAACTATCACAAAGTTTACAGAAAATCTAGATTAGAAAGCATAATACAATATAAAATGATGGGGACTGTCTTCCAGATTTACAGATCTCCTTAAAGCCAAGACAGGAAAATAACACTGTGAATTATTTAGTTGTCTATTTAAACGACAGTTTCAATGGTCTGAGTAAATATCAATGATGCGCTGTATGAAGGTTTTAGCAGGAGCATGGCTCCCTGGTCCCCCGGGAAGGGACTAGTCCCACCTCCGTGATCGTAACCAGGTAATGAACGGGCTCGCAAGGGCTCCCTTCCTGTGCCTTCTCTTTCTGTCGGAAAATGTTGCTTTATTTCAGAGTCTAAGTAACTCTCCATGTCTTTCTTTCTCCTTTTCACTTGCCAGGCTCTGGGTGGCTTCCTTCCTTCATGCGGTATGGCACTGTGGTGCAAGCTTCTCTGCTGTGGGAAGGACAGTGTAGATTCATCTTTTTCCCCCTAAACTGGAGATGAGGGACCATGACACCAGGAAAATGAAAGACAAGGTGTGCCCCCATTCCATACTCACTGAAAACATGGCAGCTGTATCTAAAGGCTCCACCCCACAGAGCAGAGAGCAAGACGGCCGTGCTGGGTTTAGAAAAGCAGGATGAGCCAGGCTCGATGGCTCAGCCTGTAATCCCGTGCCTTGGGAGGCTGAGGTGAGTGGATTGCCTGAGTCGGCGGGTTCGAGACCCGCCTGGGCAACTTGGCGAGACCTCATCTCTACAATAAATCAAAAAAAAATCAGCAGGGCGTGGTAGCGCACACCTATAGTTCCAGCTCCTTGAAAGGCTAAGGTGGAAGGATCGCCGGAGCCCAGCAGGTGGAGGCTGCAGTGGCCAGGAGCAGCCACTGCACTCCAGTCTGGGCGACAGAGTGAGACTCCAACTCAAAAAAAAAAAAAAAAGAAAAGCAGGATGATTGAGCAGGTTGAATTGTTCAGCCTTAGCCATATTGCATTCAATCCAGATGGAACCAGAGATGATATGCAGACTAATGGTAGCTGGGTTGAATTGTATTGCAAATCACGGAATTCACAGAACTTAATGTGAGGTTATTCTCGTGAGAGTACTTTACCTGTACATAAAATTTTTTTTTAATAAACATCTGTACCTGGGACTCAGTTCTCTTCTAAAATTCTCATCTGGTAAGATGTCCACATGAAAACAGAAATTGAACTAGAAAGGAAGATACATGCCATTAGCTTCAAGAAAAGGAAAATTCCGCTGCCTAACATATGAAATAAAAGAAGCATACTCCAGATAGCATTTTTTTTAATTGTCAGGAAAAAAGCTGGTCAATGGGCCAAGACAAAGATTGGAAGCACAGGACTGCAGAGAACAGGGCAAGGGCCAGAGACGCTGAACCCACCACAGGTCCACACCAGGACCTCGTGTGAGACACGTAGACCTGCAACTCGCTGCTGTTCGTGCAAAGAAAATCCACACTAGCATGCGGCCCCATATCTATGTGCATGTGCATGTCTGTAACTTATTAGGAAATCTCAGGGATTTGTTCATTTTTTGTTATATAAGAGAGAAAAACTAGTATATTTTCCTCATCCATCGCAAAGTCCATGGCTGGCACCCTGTGGTTGTAACCAAAGACAGAATAGCAAGGCAAAAGTGTGTGTGCATAAGTCCTTTGTGAGACAGGAACCTTCAGAAATAAAGACCCAAGGACCCAGGGAAAACTATTTTTATGCATAGGCTGGATGAAGAATAAATGGCAGTTGTATTGAACTATGATTGGACAAAAAAGGTAGAACCTGATGGTAATAAACTAGGGGGACCTTAGTGAAGTCTCTGTGTTGAGATTCTTTCGTGTCTTTGTGTCTCGTTCCTTTCCTCTGACTATAAGGCAGGACAAAGTCATATGGGGGTCTTTAGGAAAGAAAGGAGGGAGAATTATTTTCATAGCCTCAGGGAAGACAGGCTGGAGAAAGTCAGAGAGGGACCCTCCTGCTTCTGAGTCTTTCTCCATTTTCTTTCACCTGTCTGTATCTAATACTCAGGGTATTGAGGTGCCGTCTTTGGGATATTGTGTCCTGAGCCCCAACAGGTGGTATAAAAATTCAGAGGTCAAACATTGACCTCATCGGCCATTTGCTTGCCATTGCTGTGGTCATACGTGTATTGTTTTAGAAAGACATTCTGACCTTCATTACAACACTTTCATGCCCCACAGATGCCTGTTCTTACTGGGACTCCACTTGCATCATGCTGGGACCCAGTAGCCCCACATTCTTCTAGCTCCACCATGCCTGTTTGGGTTGGTCTCTGATCTCTGACTCTATGCATTAGAAACCCGCATCTTCTGTCTACTGTCAACTCGGTAAGCTCACGTTCAAATTGAGAGAACAAGCCCAGGAGAAGATTTCCACAGACACTGCAGTGGGGGATGTTTAAGGCAAGCCTTGAAGCAACTCTGGTGGAGACCCCTGCGAGACCCCCTTACATTGTTTTTGCATCTACACATGAAAACAACTTAAGACCCCATAATAATAATATTTTGGTCATTTGCTGCTTGATATTTCTCGTAAAAGTTTATTTATTTTGGAAATTACAAGATCATTGAATCAATTTAAACTCATAGGATAGTATTGGGTCTGGATTTTCCAGAACATTTACGTTGGGTGGGGCTGAATTGATGTAAAATGGAAGCTCACCACCTACACATAAGGGTAAAACACCCAGAGTCTAGTTCCTACTTCAGAATTTGACACTTTCCTGACTATTTTTTTTATTCTCTGGTTATTTGGAAAGTTGTGTGTTTAGTGATAGATTAGAATGGAGTAGACTGGGGAATGGGGGAAATAGTACTTCCTTTCACAAGAAGCCCAGTCTAGAGAAAGAGTTAAGACAACACTCGTGGCCCCGTGGCAGCTCCCATAGAAGGTTTGTTCCTGGTACCTCAAGTTTTCAGAGCCTGTGTACAGTCATTTTTGGAGTCTTTGCTAGTTGTTAGACACCCCAGATAATTGAGGGAACATAAGAGCTGTTCACATGAAACATATCTATCAGGGTGGCAGAAATCTAAAACGCAGACAACATCAAATGCTTGCCAGGACATGGAGCAACAGGAACTCTCAGCCATGGCTGGGGTGGGGTAGGGGGAGGGGGTGCAGAATGGTGCACTGTGGAAGACCATTCCGGAGTTTCTTAGAAAGCTAAACATACCCTTATCCTGTGATCCAGCAACTGTGCTCCTTGGTATTTGCCCAAGTAAGCTAAAAACTTATGTCCACAAAAAATCCGGTCCACACATGTTTATAGCAGCTTTATTTACAACAGCCAAAAACTGGAAACAGCCAAGATGTCCTTCAGTAGGAGAAAGGGTAAATAAACAGGCAAACCCAGACAATGGAATCTTATCCAGCACAGAAAAGAAAGAAGCTATGGAGCGATGAGAAGACATGGAGGAAATGTCAATGCATCTTACGACATGAAAGAAGTAAATCTGAAAAGGCCATGGACTGTGATGCCAGTGATGAGACATTTGGGAACAGAAAAACATGGAGAAAGTGGAAAGATGAGTGGTTACCGGGGCTGGGGGTGGGGGAAGGGAGAAATAGGTGGAGCACGGAGGATTTTAGGGTGGTGAAATTATTCTGCTTGTACTCTGATGGTGGATAGACACCATTGCACGTTTGTCCTGAACCACAGAAAGTACAACACCAAACGTGACCCCTAATGTGAACTATGGACTTTTGATGAATGGTGATGCATGGATGTGTCCACATGGGTTCATTACACTCTGGTGTGTGGTCTCAATAGCGGGTGAATCCGGGCATGTGTGGGAACACCCTCTACTTTCTGCTCAATTTGACTGTGAACCCGCAGCTGCTCTTAAAAACTCATAGAAGATTTCAACAGACACCTCATCATGGATAGAGAATGCCTAATAAGCACATGAAAAGATGCTCAACATCATTCATCATTGGGAAAACACCAATTAAACCACAGTGAGGCACCACTATACACCCAGCAGAATTTCTTATTTTTTAGAAAAGAGAGAAAAACTGACAGTGCCAAGTGCCAGTAAATGTGTGAATCTGCTGGAACTCGCATACACGGCTGGTGCAAACACACTGTGGTAAGATCAATTTGGACAACAGCTTGGCAGGTTCTTAAAAAGCTAAGCATGCATTTACCACATGTCTCAGCCAGTCCACTCCTAGGCTTTCAACCAAGAGAAGTAAAAACATACGTCCACACAAACACTTTCACACAAATGTTCATTGGCAGCGTTCTGCATAATAGCCCCAAAGTGGAAGCCACCAAAATGTCCATCAGCCAATGAACAGAGAAACACATTTTGGTATAGCCATTCAGTATACTGCTACTCAGCACTAACAAGGAACGGTAGAGCTCAGTTATCCACTGACACACACAGCACGGCACTCTGCTAAAGCAGTGGGTAGAGGGGAAGAAACCCGGCACGGAGGATCCCAAGGGTAGACTTTTACTGAGGCAACATCTTAAAAAGGCAGGTCTATAGGGACAGAAACCAAACCAGTGGCTTCCAGGAGTCGGGGTGTGGGGAAGAGTTTACAACAAAGGTATTTGTTTTTTTTATTTGATGGAATTGTTCTGTCTTGAGTGTGGTGGTGGTTACACAATCACAAACATTTGTCAAAACTCAGAGACATAAAAAGGGTGATTTTTACTATATGTAAATTGTGCCGCAGTAAGTTTGACTTAAAAAGACATAACAAATTAAAATAAAATTTTTTCTTAGGGTTTTTTTTCCACCACTTCTCTCTGGCATAAGACAAAATAACATTTCTTTTGCAGAGCTAAGGGGAAAAAAAGGCACATGGCCAAGAGGGTTGTGGACATTCCCTGATCTGAAAAAGAGTCTGTGTTGTGTGGAGGACAGGCCAGGAGCTGGCGAGGTGGAACAGTCAGTGGGCGAGGCAAAGGCCATTGGTTTGGGAATGCAATTATTTTGGGGGATACCCTCAGTGGCAGTGAAAGAAAGGAGATGAGAAAAGGGAAGAACTTGGTTTCTCTTGGAGTTGAACAGCCCAATGTATCCACCACTCAAAGGAGAAGCCTCGCTGACCATGGACTCAGGAGTTGGCGCCACGTGTATGCTGGCCACAGCACCCACTAGGAACCCTGCTTGAGTGGCCGTTGTCTCCATCACAGCACTGATGGGGGCCCACGGGGAGCTGTGTGTGATGTGGAAAAGTTTCATGTTGTTCAAGAGTCGTCCTTGACCACCATTCTTCCCAGAGCCTTCACATGTGTTTTCCTTTACAAGTGGGTTTATCCTTGAAAATCAGTGTTCTAATAGTGTCTTGGGGATATTGAAAGTTAATTTTACACAAAAGGGCTAACTGACTTTCAGTTCAAGTTTCTTTTATAACTCTTTGATGAACAGCTCTTCACTTTTGTTGAACTTTTTTTTTTTTTGAGTTGGAGTCTCACTCTGTCGCCCCGACTGGAGTGCAGTGGCACGATCCCGGCCACCGCAGCCTCGACCTTCTGGGCTCCGGTCATCCTTCAGCCTCAGCCTTCCAAGTAGCTGGAACTACAGGCGCGCGCTACCACGCCCGGCTGATTTTTAAATTTTTACTGTAGAGATGAGATCTCTCTGAGTTGCCCAGGCTGTTCTCAAACGGGCTCAGCAATTCATTCACCTTGGCCTCCCAAAGTGCTGGAATTACAGGCTGAGCCACTGCGCCCGGCCTGTTAGACTTTTTTTTAAAGATAGTACTAGAAGGGGTGATCAAGATATTTTTAACACCGAAATCTCAAAACAGCTGCGTATTACCTGTTATATTTTCTAAAATTCTAAAACTTCCATACATCTCAATACTTTCTTCTTGTGCGAGATAAACTATTCTACTGCAGTATGAAACAGACCTTAAGTTCTAAATTTAATAAAGATTTTATGTCCTCCCTCCTTCAGCCCTCTGTTCCCAATATCTCCAAACTCACTATCTACACACACACACACACACACACACACACACACACACACGACACATTTTTTGTCATTGCACATACATTGCCTTTTTTAGACCATCAGATTCTTAGTGCTGCCTATGGCCCAAGCTAGTTACTAGTGAAGCCTATTCAAGGAAAAGTCATACTTTATTACCCATTATCAATCAATAAAAGGAATTTTATTTTGCTTATGCTATGAAATCCCCATGAAGGCAGAAGGAAACTCTGGTCCGCGGAGTTTGTGGTGGAGCTGGGCATGAAAGCAGCAGGCACTCTATCATGCATAAAAGGAGAAATAGCATTTATGAGCCCTCTCGCGTGAAGACTGAGCAGCGGCTTCATGAAATTCACCGAGATTTGGATTAAATTTAAGCCATTCTATACAGCTCTACTTTTGATTAAGGCTGTGTGTGCAGTGAAAAACCTCACATTTGAATAGAACTCGGGTCTTTAAGAACTTTGAATGTGCGCAAAGCCAAATTGAGCTCTGAGTTTGATCTCGAAATGTACAGTGGGTCAATTTACATTCAGCATTGACAGAGGGACAAAAGGAGATAGCCCCGCATTCTTATAGAATTCTAGCTTTGGATCTAAGTTTATTAATTTCAGGATCAACATTGAGGTGACTCACTCCATTTGCGCTTATTAAATTATAAGACTTAAAGTCCTTAAATGGCAGACTCCAGAGAGACAATTGAAACCAAGAAGGCAGGAATAAAAGCTTTCATGTGCACGCACCCTCACACTCCTTGACAAAGAAGACTTACCAGGGGACACAACATGGCCTTTCGAGGTCCCAGAAGTGACTATTTCTCTTTTTCTTAATGTTACTCACGCACGCATTTTTTTCATAGTACTTGTACAAAAGACACAATTTTTGCTCTGACTACACCAACCTAGTCCTTTTTCTTTTATGTAAAATTTTACATTTCTGCCTGTGCCTGTTTCTCCTTTCTTCGATTGTCAGCAGATGTGGCCAGAACATCCTAAGTCTCGGGGCTCATTTTTAATATCTTAAAAGATTCTCATCTTCCCATCCAGGAGGTGTAGGATAAGCAAAGCCTCACAACCAATGGACAGTGGTGAGTGGAGGGGTGGACAGCGTCTCCACGTGATGGATTTATTATGTGCTGGATTTATCACTGAGTGGCATCTCCACGTGCTGGATCTGTCACTGGGCAGTGTCTCCATGTGCTGAATTTATCACTGGGCAGTGTCTTCATGTGCTGGATCTTTCCCTGGGACAACTCTTTCCCAAAGTGCCATCCTTTCCCCCACTGGGGTGCCAGAGTCAGCAGTGGATCTGCTGGGCAGAGTCACTGTGGAATATTTGCATCACATGGTGTCTCGGAAAAAGGAACTGGGTCCAGATTGGTATTTATGTGGACGATGGAGGAAAGAAGGAATTTTGCTTTCAAAGTTTGGTAAAATAGCTGGGCTCGGTGACTTAGCCTGTAATCCCAGCACTTTGGGAGGCTGAGGTGAATGGATTGCCTGAGCCTGTGGGTTCGAGACCCGCCTGGGTCACTTGGCAAGACCTTATCTCTACAATAAATCAAAAAATTATCTGGGCGTGGTAGCACGCACCTGTAGTTCCCACTCCTTGGAAGACTGAGGCGGAAGGATCGCTGGAGCCCAGCAGGTTGAGGCTGCGGTGGCCGGGAATGTGCCACTGCACTCCAGTCTAGGCAATGGAGTAAGACTCCAACACAAAACAAAAACAAAAACAAAAAACAAAGTTTGGTAAAACATTGCCGTTTAAGAGCTTTTTCTATAACAATATGTTCACTCACCCTCAACAAGCTTCCCAGCTTCTGCGCATCACTGGAAACTCCACCACACATTGGATCCGTCTCTTCCTCAGTGTCCCCCACGAGGTCTTGGTTCTCACTCGACCCTGGCTACTTGCTCCAGGCGAGAAGACAGTGAGGGCCTGTGTGCAACTGGATTCAGTGGATAGCAAAGAGAGTTCAAACAAACACGGTCATTTGGAGAAGCAGAGGCGCCAGCTTCAAACAGAGAGAAACCCAGGAAATAGTTTCAACAATAAAGTAACTGTGTCATCAAAGACAATTGTTTTAAAAAAATTTAAAAAAAGCAGTGCTAAGCTTGGTCATTGTAAACTGGAAACTGCAGATCAACAATGGGGCCCTTATAATTTTTACTGTTGGTAGGCAACTGTGTCAGGCTTATTATCCTGCATAGACAACACTAGAGATTTTCTTGAAATCTGCAAACAAATTTATTCACAATTTACTGGTAGGAGACTTTCCATCTTTAAGATTTATGGTATGTCTGGAGGAGGGGAGTTCATTAGCGTCCATTTTGCAAGGAACGAGTTCTGCTAACACTTGGGATGTTCACACTTGGAGAAGTCCATTCCCCTGGAGTGGAGAATGAACACCCAGTCCCCCAAACACAGGACTCCACTGAGGGCTTCCAGAAAGGAAGCCATCTGTAAAATATACCTGGCTTAAAATTCCACACAGTCTAAGGAAAAAATGTATTAAAAATGTTTGACCATTGAGGCCTGGGTCTGGGGCCAGCCATCCTTCCCAACTGTCCACCCTGTCAGGGACCAGCTTCTGGCCCCAGGACTGCAGACAGGTTCGGAAGTCTTCCTTCTTCCTTATTTTGCTCAGTGCTTGCAGGTCCCTCCCTCTCTCCCTCTGTGCCTTCCTATCCCCACCCCGCACCTTCTGTTATTTCCTTTTTTATCTGCCTCGCTTCACTCCTTTTGCTTTTCTGCTCTTCTTTCTCTCTTTCCTTCACGCCCCTGGCTTTGCATTTCAGCACCTGTGCTTGTAAAGGCCACAGAGACACTGTGTCAATTGTGAGAACCCAGCAGTTCTCATCATTTTTGGTCTGAGGACCCTTTGATACTCTTAAAAGAAACTATGCAAATGAGGACTGAGATTTATCGACCGTCCACAAAGGGGACATCTAAGACCTGTGACGGAGACACAGCTGGAGCTCGGGCTAGGGCTTTGGGGCTCAGACCCGGGTTCCCCCGAATCTCTGTCCCCTCCCTTCTTCCTTTCCCAGACCCCAGGGCTTCTCCTTTCTTTGTTCCTTCCTGTGTTTCTGTTCCCTCTTTCCTATAACAATATGTTCACTCACCTTCAACAAGCTTCCCAGCTCCTGGGCATCACCGGAAACTCCACCACACATTGGATCCGTCTCTTCCTCAGTGCCCCCCACGAGGTCTTGGTTCTCGACCCTGGCTACTTGCTCCAGGCAAGAAGACAGTGAGGGCCTGTTTGCAACTGGATTCAGTGGATAGCCAAGAGAGGTCAAAAAAACACGGTCATTTGGAGAAGCAGAGGCGCCAGGTGTTGCAGTTTGTTGTTGTTTGTTTTGTTTGGTGTTTTGGTGAGGAGCATTTATGCACCGTGAGCTTCTTAGGCCAAACGTTCCATAGCAGGGAAAGGCCTGTGGACCCACAAGAAGAGCACCATGGGCAACATGTTCTAACCAAGATGAAGTTCTCCCCAGCCTCAGTGTTGCAGTTAGTTAATACCTCTGCGTCTCCTGCACCCTGGAGGTGATTTTGTGACTTCAAGGGGTACATGTGCTGGCTTGCTACGTGGGCACGTTGTGTGATGGAGAGGTCTGGGCTTCTGTTGACCTCCTCATCCCGATGGTGAGCATGGCATCGGTGGAGAGCTTTGCCTTCTCAACTACTGTGGCTCCCATGTGGCTCCCATGTGGCTTTGGTTCACGGTCCACTTCGATTTGTCTACACAAGATTTCAGATGAGCACCCAGGGGGAGAAATGGCCCTTGAAACCCTAGTACCGTGATTGATTCTGGTTCCTGTCTTCACTTTCGATGGCACGGCTCTCATCGTGTGGCCCGTACTGCTGTGTCCCTGCAGGGGATGGGGATGTCCTGGACCCTGCTGGGGCCCAGCTGGCATCTCACCGAGAATTCAGGCACTCTGTAGTGACTGCACGTGTTTGGTCGGCTCACTCTGCCCTCCCACTCCCAGTGTGTCAGGCTCTGGGCAATGGGAGTGCCACGGTCTGGCTTGTTCCTGTCCACTCAGTGCCAGGACCATGGGGAGCCCTGGGCATCCCTGCACCATCATCAGAACTGGGTGTTGAGGCCTCATCACACTGCAGACACCTTGCCTACTGCCACTCACCTGTGTGGGCTCTGCCTGGGAGCCTGTGGACACCTGGTGGCCAGACATGCTCCCAAGGTAAGCATGGCTTCCTCGGGCTGCACTGCTCCCAGCATGGCATGGGCAGAGGTTGGAGTCGTGGAGATGGGGAAGCAAGGGAGAATAGAATGGGAAACATGTAGCCCCCGCCCCCCCCAGTTGTTACAGTGTTACAGGAACACTGGACTAGGAATGATGGGGTGAAAAGGAGCAAGGTGTCGAGAATTTGAGGAAGAGAGAGGAGTGGGATCAAGGAACGCCCAGGGAGCATGGGAGTCAGGGGGATCTGGGGCCTGGGCGTCTGTGTGGTGACCTGGGCTGATTCGGATCTGGGTTTGGACCTAGCAAGTATCATCTGGCTGCAGCCTTGTGGGTGTGTAGAGGTAGGCCAGGGACCACTGAAAGGATCTGGGTGTGTGCATGAGAGTGTGTGGTTGTGTGTGTGTGAGAGAGTGTGCAGATTGCATGTGTGGGTAGTTGTGGGTGTCTAACAGTGTGCACTTGTGGGTGTGTGCTTAAGAGTGTGGGTGGATGTGTGCATAAGAGTGTGCAGTTGTGAGTGTGCATGTGAGAGTGTGTGACTGTGGGAGTGTGTGTGAGTATGCAGACGTGTGTGTGTGTGTGTGTGTGCAATTGTGGGAGTGTGTGTGAGTATGCAGACGTGTGTGTGTGTGTGTGTGCAATTGTGGGTGTCTGTGTGAGAATGTGCACTTGTGGGTCTGTGCATGAGAGTATGCCATTGTAGGTGTGCACATGAAAGTGTGGGTGGGTGTGTATGTAAGAGAGTGCAGTTGTGTGGTTATGGGCATATGTGTGGGATTGTGTAGATGTGCGTGTGTGTGTGTAGTTGTGGGTGTTTGTGTGAGAGTGTGCACTTGTGGGTGTGTGCAGTTGTGGGTGAGCATGTGACAGTGTGTGGCTGTGGGTGTGTGCGGGAGGGTGTGCAGGTGTGGGTGATGAGTGTGAGAACATGCGGTTGTGGGCATGTGCTTAAGAGTGTGTGGTTGTGCATGTGTCTGTGAGAGTGTGTGGTTGTGGGTTGTGCATGACAGTGTGCAGTTTTGAGTGTGTGTGTGAAAAAATAGGTGGTTGTGAGTGTGTGCATGAGTGTGTGGGGTTGTGGGCATGTGCATGAGAACTTGCGTTTTTTGATGGCATGCCCGTGGTTGTGGGGGGTGCATGAAAGCTTGTAGTTGTAGGTGGTGTGTGAGAGTATGTGATTGTGGGTGGTGTGTAAGAGTGTGCAGTTTTGAGTGCATGTGGGAGAGTGAAGCTGTGGGTGGTGCATGAGAGTGTGCAGTTGTGGGTGTGTTTGTGCTTGTGTGCGGTTGTGGGTAGTGAGTGTGTGTGTGGTTGTGGGTAGCGTGTGTGTGTGCATGGTTGTGGGTGCTGTGTGTGAAGGAGCACATGTGGACCCCAGTCCACCTCAGCCTTTGCCCTTGCTCCCCTCTTCCAGCATGCAGAATGGTGTTTTGGGAGGTTCCTGTAATTACTTATTCTGAATATTCCTCATTTGGCTTTTGCAATTTCAGGGTGTTTTATCTATCATTGCTTTCCTTCTAGTCTCAGGTCCTTTGCACATTTAATTTGCGCTAACAACAAAGCACCCCTCAAATAAATAGTTGCTGTAGAGAAGGGGAGGAACCCCACCTTTGGGCCCCAAGTCTTGCCAAGGCCAACACAATTGATGCATATGTCAATAGTCACGGACTGGTGGAAAAGCCGGCTACCCAGGGAGCCGGTGTTGGGCGGGCAGGCTCTCACTTGGGGGTCCCGTGTCAGTGGTGACCACAGGCCAGGGACTTCAGGCATAGAAGTTTTCATAGCAGCCATGCTGCCACTATGCCATCTGCATCCCCACTGTCCAGCCACTCCAGCAATTGTGTGCAGTGGATTCAAGCTGGATTTAGAGCCATCATACTCAGCGATCTATCACAGAAACAAAGAACAGAGTACCACATGTTCTCACGCGTAAGAGGGCCCTGCACATTTACCATAATACTATAAGAAAGAGATTGGCAGTAGTGGGGTAGGGGTGGGGCACATACAACATCAGTAAGAGTACCTGATCTCAAATCAGGCAAAATGGGGACCAAAGGGAGGCCCAAACTTTGCCTGTACAGTGACCGCTTGCATATCTAATGCTGAGTTGTACCCCACAACTTTAAAATAAAATTTTAAAATGAGAAAAAAATGCATTCGAGCCTTCTCCCTGACCTTCCTAATTTGGGCCAGAACGGCTCTCCTCAGGATTGACCCTTCAGAATGCAAAGTCAAGCCACCCACAACCTCATCTGTGGAACTCAAGCACAGCCCAGAAGCTGGTGCTGTGTTCTGGGAGGGCTGGGGTGGCTGAACATCTGGCGGGGGCAATTTCATAGCCAAATCTTAAAATCTGTTGCTCAGGCATGCACGTAGGGTGGCTGGAAACGTAATAAGATTTATGGTTCGGCTTTAAGTAGATTAATTTTGTAATATTTGCTTTTCACCCCTTGCATTTAATATTCAGATTCAGGCTTGGGAATTGCCTTGGAACACAGCCCATACCACTTGGTCTAAGGCATCTTTTGACTTGACTTGGTCCTATGCAGTCCCTCTGCTGCCCAGTGTCACACACATCTCAGGGAAGGCATCCGCCTCCCACCAGGCTCACTGGCCAGGTTTAGGCTAATTGATCATGCACCATCGGCCTCAAGTTCTTTTTTTTTTTCTTTTTTTTTTTTTGAGTTGGAGTCTTAATTTTTCACCCAAACTGGAGTGCAGTGGCCGCTCCCGGCCACTGCAGCCTAGACCTGCTGGGCTCCAGCGATCCTTCCGCCTCAGCCTTCCAAGTATCTGGAACTACAGGCGTGCGCTACCACGCCCGGCTAATTTTTTGATTTATTGTAGAGATGAGGTCTTGCCAAGTTGTCCAGGCAGGTCTTGAACCCGCGGGGCTCAGGCAATCCACTCACCTCAGCCTCCCAAAGCCCGGGATTACCGGCTGAGCCACTGAGCCCCGCGGCCGCAAGTTCTGTAACCTCAGGGAAGACCACTTCAGAGGGCATGTATCTGTCACAGGGGAGTGCCGGTTTGAGATCATCCCACCACTTCGGGAAGCCGAGGTGGGAGGATTACTTGAGCCCATGTGTTTGAGACCAGTCTGGGTGAGAAAATGAGACCTTTTCTCAACAAAAAAGTAATAATTAGCTGGATGTGGTGGCACGTCCCTGTAGTCCTAGCTACTCGAGAGGCTGACGTGGGAGGGTCACATGAGCCCAGGAGTTTGAGGCTGCAGTGGACTGTGATTATACCACCGCATTTCAACCTGGATGACTGACTAAGACCCCAACTCAATATATTTATAAATGTATTTATAGATACACACACATGATGGGGGACCCCAAAAAACTGAAATTTATATATGAACATTTTGTATTTATTCTTACATGTTTAAACTTCAGTCACCTTCAAAGTACTCTGCATTTAATGCAATACACCTATGAAGATGCTTTTTCCATTGCTCAAAACAGTTTCTGAACTTGTCAATTTTGATACCTTTTAGTGTTTTTGCCATTTTTTGTTTCACCTCTTCCACATCGATAAAACGTTTCCCTTTGAGAACTTTTTTCATCCCGGAAAACAAAAAAAAGTCACTTGGGGTAAGTTTGGGTAAATAGGGTGGGTGGAGCACGGGGGTTATGCCATTTTGGGTCAAAAGCTGCTGAACACTCAGTGCGTTGTGTGGGTAGGTGCGCTCGTAAATCACCCATCGTGAAATGAGCAAATACATTGAAAGAATCTGTAAAAAATACTTCACTGAAGTGGAATACAGTCTCTAATCACAACGTTAGCAGGTATACTGATGCTGGTGGATTCCTAGAACACTTTCCTCATAGAGGAAGTCTGTGCTACAAGGGGAGGGGTGCTGTCTTCCAAAATGCAACTCCGGATATGTGAAGATGAAGGATAGGTAGCTGAAACTACCTATTGGTAACACCCAAAAAAGTAAAATCACTCACCCTGTGCATCAGCTTTCTAGGACTGCCATAACAAAATATCACAGTTTGGGGGTTTCAAAGAACAGAGAAGTGTGTTGTCTCACAGTTCTGAAAGCCGGAAATCTGAGGTCAAGGTGATGGCTGGGCTGATTTACCCTGAAAACTCTTGGCTTGTAGACAGTGTTGTCTTCCTGTCTCCTCACTTGGCCATCCCTCTGTGGGAGTCTCTGTCCTAATCTCCTCTTCTTACAAGGACACCAGTTAGCTTTGATCAGGGCCCATTCATATGATCTAATTTACCTTATTTACATCTTTAAAGATACTACTGCCAAATACTGTTACATTCTGCAGTACTTGGATTGGGATCTCAACACAGGAATTTTGGGGGTCACAGCCCAGTCCATAATAGCCTTCTACAAGAGTAAACACAAAGCTTCTGATCACTGTGGAGCAACTGCTGAATTATGTTTCTAGATAATGCCAACACTGAGAGAATTTTCTTTCTATTAAAAACCAATTGCCAGGCATAGAGGAACGCAATTACATTGTCATGTCAACTTGATGTGCCCTGTGTATAGCTTATTTAACAGTGCTGGTTTAAGGACCACAACCTAATACTACAATGAAAGGCGTTGGTCTTTTTTTCAGAGAACATCTCATATATGTGAGAGACATCGTCTGTCACCATATTATTAATATATTATACTGCTAATGACAAAATTCTGAAATTTCTTCCAATGTTTCCATTGTCAGCTTAGTCATATCTTTCTCTGATGGTACTTGGATCAAAATAAATACTGGAAGGGAAGGAGAATTCTCTAAGCATTAGCTTAATATTTTGCTTCCCCACAGTTTATTGTTCAAGGATTATCTGAGTTAGGGAACCAATGTGTCCCTGAAAACTTGCGTCCCCAAACTGACAACTTCACATGTCATCACAGGAAGAGTGGATCCATCAGGAAGGATGGGTGAAGTCCCTTTTTTGTTAAAATAACAATCTCCTCCTGAGATAACTTGGGCTTTCATTTCAGCTTTTTTAAGAGGACCTATAGCCGTGCTCTTTTCTTGGTCTCTACCAATGAGAGACTGAAGACCAAAGAGAAATTTCCACCCTCAAGAAGATGGCTGACCAAATTCAAATTTGAGACTTTGGATTGTATGGCTTCTCGGTCAAGAGCCAGGCCACATGTGCTCCCATCCTATTAAGACCTGGCAACTTTGTAATAAAATAAATGTCTTTGCGGGACCTGGCTTGTGCAGAGCTTGGGAGAGGCCCCTGCCCAGCCCAGCCATGCTGCCATATTGTTCCTTCCCCCAAAACCCCTGCAAGAATGAGCAGAACTCCAAATCATTTCTCATTGTTGTTCCCGGGTGACAAACACAAAGACTCCAATGTGAATACGTTTGGCCTGGGTCTTTTCCTGTTTGTCTGGTCTGGAAAGGAAAGGCTGCTACACAGGGGAGATGGAAACAGCCCTGACCTAGGCGAGGCAAGTCTGGCGAGTTGGAGAGTGAGGAAGGATGCTGAGGTAGAGTGTGGGAGAGGCACGATGCTCCCCCCAGACACATATGCTGTGATTTGAGTTTATGAATAGAGTGCAGAGGCCGAGATGTTTTCAGAGCCTCAGTTGCCCTGTCCAAGTGCCCCATTTGATGCTGTGTGCTGGGCCTTCTGTGTTCCACATGTGCTTGGGGTTATCAGTGATTTCTGGACATTTCTAATTCCAGAGCTGGGGATGGGGGGTCCTCCTCTCAGCGCCCATTCTCAGTCTCTCCTTCGCCCTCCCCTTCTAAATGCATGTAGATGGATTCTATACTTTCTCAAGGAGGATGTTGTACAAATAAAAGGAATTGCAGCAGAAAAAAAAAGTTAAATGCCTCTGTCGAGCGGCTTGGGGTATTTACAGCTGGAGGGAGAAGGCTGCTTTCTGTCACTGTCTGAATGTATGAACTTAACTTGATCACCTTCTGAAGAATTTATGAATCATGGTTAATAATCAGCTTTAGGCACTTCTGAGGGAAGAATTGCATTTTGAAGCTACAAAGGTCCCCTAAATAGCTCGTGGGAAATGACCCCGCATCCCATTAACCATAAAAATTCACTACTGAGCACTTGATGTCAGAGGTAAACCACTTCAGTCTCAACTCACTTCAAAATGTCAAGGAGCCCCTCGACTTAAACACTTGATTAATCTGGAAGGACCAGACCAGACAGCTCCGTCTCAGGAAAGAAAAAAAAAAAGAAATATATATATTTTTTTCTTGAAGAAATTTCTCCTTTGCACTTAAAAACACAAAAACCCTTTCTCTTTTTTTCTCCTCTTTTCCTCGTGTTCATTATTTTCTGTCTCTAAAAAGGCTTTTATCTGGCTTTTATCTCTTCCAGATGCCCGTGGCTAACACCAGCCCCTCCTCCTCCGACGTGCAGGTCTGCCCAGGTGCAGGCTTTATCTGACACATGCCGCTGACTATTTTCCTATTTAAATGGCTGGTGCGGAATCAAAGTCAAATGTGAAGGTCAGGAAGCTGGTTCTGAGGCATCGTGATCTAAAACACAAATAGGGCTCATCCGATGGAGGAGACAGTCGCAGAGGGCTCCCCAGCAAAGAACCGAGAGGCTTCAGAGCACAGCACAAAATAAATCCGTCCTCGCCCCGGCATTTACAACTCGCATCAGCACGGGTTTGCACTCTTAATCTGGTTTGCCGTTAATTATTACAAATAGTAATACACAATTATTTTATTTATTATATATTATGCATATTTTATTGACAATACTATTAATAATATAATAGTTACATTTATTATAATTAATAAATTATAATAATCCTGCAGGTAATTTGAATTTTAAATTAAACCAGGTCCCCCAGAGTTGACAAAATAGGCATCTCATTTGGAAAGCATTAAAGAATCTCTGTAATTTCCATAATTAGAACAACTACCATATATCACGATCGTTCCTCGGAAAACAGATGAGCTCCTGATTATTTATGGCTTCACTCTGGGAACGATAGTGTTCAAAGTTGTCTCGACATGTGGATAAAATAAAAATGTGGCAAATGCCAAAAAGGGCACTTAGGACTCAGTTGTGTCGTTTTATTTCATATTTAATATAATAATGTATTTCAGAACTCATGTGCATCAGCCATGTCTTTGATCTGAGTTTAAATCTGCTGTCCTCAGGTGACGTGGGAACCTTTGTTTGAGGATACCCGTTGCCTCCCTGGGGGTCAGTGAAGAAGTCTTCCCCATGGTGCTGGTATACCTTCTCTTGCCTTCAGGGTTGCTGATCACCTACTTAGAGCAATGTGTCCCCAAAAGATGAGCCCCTGAAGACCAGGGTGAAGGCCGCATGCTTATACCAATGGGTAAGTAAGAAAACAACTCCCCAGGCTGGTCACGGTAATCCAGCACTTTGGGAGACCGAGGCAGGAGGACTGCTTGAGCCCAGGCATTCAAGACCAACCTGGGCATCATATCAAGACGTGGTCTCTACACACACACACACACAAAATAGCCGTGAGTGGTTGTGATAGCAAGCACCTATAGTCCCAGCTACTCTGGAGGCTGAGGTGGAAGGATTGCCTGAGCCCAGGAGGTGGAGACTGTGAGGAGCAGTGATCATGCCACTGCACTCTAGCCTGGACCACAGAGTGACATCCCATAAATAAATATTAAATAAATTAAATAAATAAATAACAACTCCCCAGACCCTCCTTGTGGCCAGAGCTAGACCCTCATTTTAAATCCCAAAGATGACCCACTCTCGGAGGAGAAAGGGGTGTGCTACTGGGGACCCTCGGGTGGATCTCCTGGGGAGGGAGAAGTTTTGCAAAGTGCATCACACATCTCAGAAGCTGGACCAAGTGCTGTGGCCACAGGCTTCTCTCCTGGCCATGGTCCCTGGCTTTCCTCACACAAGTGGCCCTCTGCAACTGAGTGGCCCTTGGCTGGACCACTATGGATTTAGCCACACCCTGCACACATGCTGGTGTGGGTGGGATGCCTGCCAGAGGTTGGTTAGCATCCATGAGAGGCAGGTCTGTCAGGATGCCCAGATCCAGCTGTTGGGAAGAGCTGACCTTGGATGGCAACCCTGACATGGGGATCAGGGAGGCCAGTGTCCAAGTGGTGACAGACTTGAACTTCCCCTGGGCCTCCTCAGACCATGCTGTACATGGTTCTCTGTGAGCCCAGAAGTAGGGAAGACCTCATTTACTCAACCCCTCCCTTGTGATCTCCCTCTGTCTCCACTGCAGAACCATCCCTTCCGATGGCCTGGGGAGCAGGCATGAGGGCTGCCCAAACCGTTCAAGAGTGACATAAAGCCGCCAACTCAGCCTCTGGGCACTGGGGGCCTTGCAGGTACCCAGCCATGGAGGTCTGGAGTTCTGACCATCCTGGTCCCTGGGCTTCAAGGGTCCCATGGCCTTCTCGCTCTGCACCCATGCTGAGGCTGCAGGATTCAAGGTGTGCTTTTAGCAGACCACAGTGAATCAGACACAGAAACTTTTAAAAATCCACCTGTTTGATCTGCGAGTTGAGATGCGAGGGGCTTGGGACTTTCTATGTTGTCGTTGTGGAATTATATGAACATGAAAGGACAGAAGTCGTGGGCAAGTGTGATTTATGTGGAAGTGGCTGTGGTATTCTTTTCTTTGGAGATTAAATAGCTTCTAGAAATGTTCCAGGGGCACTTAGGTTAACAATGTGTCATTCTCTGGCTTATTAGAAACAGAATAATTAATAGAGACAGAGTACTTTTTCTTGACAAGGGGCTTTTCTGCCCCAGTAAGTATTTAAAAGGCACAATTTTGGCTTTGTAAAATACTGGCTTCCAGCCGGGCTCGGTGGCTCAGCCTGTAATCCCGCGCCTTTGGGAGGCTGAGGTGAGTGGATTGCCTGAGCCTGCGGGTTCGAGACCCACCTAGGCAAGCAAGACCTCATCTCTACAATAAAATCAAAAAATTAGCCAGGCGTAGTAGCACGCGCCTGTAGTTCTAGCTACTTGGAAGGCTGAGGCGGAAGGATCGCCGGAGCCCAGCAGGTCGAGGCTGCGGTGGTCGGGAGCGGCCACTGCACTCCAGTCTGGGTGACAGAGTGAGA